>RJWM01017186.1:0-43395 GCA_004363535.1 Dasyprocta punctata | reverse complement strand
TAAATTTAATTTTAACGCATGAGAGAGCACCGATGGTATATTTTATATGTAAAGAGTGTTTTTCTGCCTGAATATATGTATAAAAATATGAAAGGTATAATATTTTCTTTCAAATTTCTAACTACCAGACTGTAGAAATTGAGAAATAAATCTTTTATTTATTTCCACACAAAATGTTTTCTAATGCTGTCCTTTCAAACTTGCTCATCCCTTACTTTATTTCCTACTTCTCTTTGCATCTGTATCTATCCTATCATTTTTTTTTTGTTTTGTTTTGTTTTTTTCAGGCACTGGGGATCAAACTCACAGCCTTGCGTCTGCCAGACAGGCGCCTACGCCACTCAGCCAAACTCCCAGCTATCCTATCATTCTTAAAGCAGATGAATAATCTGATAAATAATAACAGAAATAAATGAAAACTCATATAGTAACTACAGAAAGTACCACTGGAAAAGTTTTTTAGATTTAGTCGATATTAACATTATATTAGGGATGATTATTAGTTCAGAAGACATTTTAAATATTATTAAAGTTTACAACTCAAAACTATTTCTGAGACACAGACATTCACTCTTCCCTTTGTATAAGAAAATTTTATCAGTAACCACAAATTTACGTCTGCACTTTTTGTGTTTCCAAGAATTCCTTTATATTTTAGTGGGTAAATACTTACATTAAAATAATTATAAGTTATTTCAGTTATAATTATTTACTTTAAAATTAATATGTAGTACAGTGTCAATGTGAGAGTCTAAATATTCCTTTGTATTGATTAAGTTTTGCAAAGATTTTTTCTTGACAATAACTTTTTGACTCCTTTTATTAGAGCATTTACTTTAGAAAACTTGAACGGTAATGCTTTTCTGTAGTTTTGAGACATAAATCTGCTCTCAGTCCACTCCTAGTTTTATAAGAAATGTGTTTCTCAAGGACATGGAGGCCGTTTTTTGAAATACAATCATTAAGAAAGATAGAAACCTGACCACCTCCCATATTCTCTGTGATATGGCAGGAAGTTAAATTGAAAATTTACAATTCCCAAAGAGAGAATATCTAATCACGTTGGCTAATAATCCCTTTCCTCACGCACTCTTGTGCTTTTCACTAGCTCATCCCAGTGCTTGAAAATTCTTTCCATCTGTTTCAGCTGAGTTATGTTCAATGTGTCCCCCTAATGCAATTGTTTTGATTCCTGCTGTAGTACTCCCAAATAAAGAAAGTCTTTCTAGCCTGCTTTTCTTGACAGTTGCAGCTTTCCTTTGACTACTACATGATATTTTGTTGAAATTCTCAAAATATGAACACTTTGATAAACCCAGACTTTGTGAGCTATAGTTCTCAAAATACAGGCCAATATAGATATAAATGGAATAGAATATATTAATATATCAATAGATGTTGAGCACTAATTAGAAAGCCGAATTTCGAACATCAGAAGAGGCAAAAACAAGCTTTTACCAAAAATTACAGCTTATGTTAAAAATGGAGTTATGGACATTCAAAATCTACATTTGAAATTATGAAATCATAAAAAGTAGACTATATAAGAGGTTATGAAACTCAGTTTAAGTGAAATGTTTTAACAATGTGCCAGACAAACAATACATGGAGACATGGAGAGTCATATCTGTCAACACCTATCTCTCTAATAAAATAATTCTGAAACTAAACTGTCTGCAAAAGCAAATCTTTTCTTTTTTAAAAATTTTCAGGCATTTATTACTGTGACAAATAGCTGACAGAACTGCCTAGTCATAATAGTAAGGATATTGAAAAATCCTGATGCCTTAGATCTTAGAAACAATAGTGAAATCGCTATGAATAATAATAATTTATTAGTCAAGAAATATAACACAAGCCATTGAAAATTTATGGTAATCTCATGGGTAGTTCTGAGTACCAAGAAGCATCTGTTTTCCTCATTCGTTCATTTACTGAGTAACTTAATTTTAAGCAAATATTTTAGCATGGACTTACCATTTAAATAAGTCACAGAGGAACTGGGGATTGGTTTATATCTTCGTCTTCCCTTATTTGGTATTATATGTACTATGATTGTACCTGCTTTGTGTAGTTTGTGTTCTCGTTTAATCAGGACTACTGAACAATCAAATCCATTTCTACGTCTACATCGACTACATTCTGTGTTTGGCATATTCTATATTATACATTTTAGATGCAATTCAATTAGCCACAAATGTATCTTGCCATTGAAAAAAAATTGTATATAACTCAATGTACTCAATCTTTTTTAGACAGAATTTGGAGAAAATTAAATATCATACTAGAAATTGAAATGATTAATAAGGGTATTTTGAAACTACTTTTAAAAATCAACTTTTTGTTGATAAATACACATTCTCTCATGCACAAGCACACACATGAGCAGAATAATTTTCAGTGATAATGTATAGGATAACATTTTGTTAAGTATAACATTAAATATTAGCACAAACAATGCTATTTAAAGAATACACAGCCATATATTGTGACAACTCTACCTGATTTTACTCCTACTAATAATACAGTTTAAACCTAGTCATAGTCAAACCATTATTTTTTCTATAAGGAACAGGTTATTTAAAAATATTCAATTCTTTTCTTTTCTTTTTTTTTTTTTTTTTTTTTTTTTTTTGATACTGGGGATCGATCTCATGACCTCAAGCTTGCCAGGCAAGTGCTTGTGCCGCTGAGCCCTCAATTATTTTTGGCCCTCAATTATTTTTATGCTCAAAGGTAAACCTATTTTTGAGGCAGAAAAACTGTTTTCCATTGTATCCTCATTTTTTTTGTTTGCTTGTTTTTGTTTCTGTTTTTGCTTTTTGGTATGGAGGATCAAACTCACAACCTCATGCCTGCCAGACAGGCACTTACGCAACTGGGCTATATCTCTGGCCCTGTTTTTTAAGACAGGGTCTCACTATGCAGTTCAGGCTGGTCTTGAACTCAGTTTGTAGCCCAGGCTGGTCTCAAACTCACAATGATTCTCCTGCCTCAGCCTCCTGAGTGCTGGGATTAAAGGCGTGTGCCACCACGCCCAGCTTGTATCCTCATTGTTTTTAGTTGAATATTCAAAATAAGGAAATAAGTCAAAGTCAAATTATACATAATAACAAATACTAAAAAATTACAAAATCAATAGTATTTTCTTGACCGATGGCACAAATCATAATTTTCATGCAAGGTCCTAAATTCAGGTGGAAGGAATATGAAATAAAAGATGAAAGAAGTTTTTTCACCCAACCTGGAGTTTGTGTTACACTCCTCACTGACAGAATCAAACCAAGGACAGGATTTATAACCAAACAATTGGGTTAATTTGAGCAAAAGTAAATTTAATTGAAGATTTGTCAGTGGAAATACTGTGCAACTTCAGTAAGTTTCTTTATACATACTCTATTAGCTATCAGAAGAAATAGCAGCCCTGAATTACCCATGTTTTGATTGATCAAACTATCACTCAGTTGGATTTTAAAGAAATTGAAAGTATTGGCACCATTATAGTATAACAGTCTTTATATTTTAGGATAATTCCAAACTTAGTAAATAGCTGAATTCAATAGACAGGGAGACATTAGTAAGATACCTTACTAGGAGTCACAGTGTCTATCACAACCTAATGGCAGTGAAAACAAGGAATATCTACATTTTGATGAAATAACTACAACAATTTATTTCTGGATCACATGATAATAATATTTTGAATATTCACAGAAATTCCATATTATGTTTTACAAAATCTACACCCATTTAAATGTACACCAAAGACGCACAAGTGTTCTAGCTTCTCCAAATTCTCTCCAACTCCTTTCTTTGCTTTTGATTTGGTCATCTTGATGAGCGTGGATGTTTTGATTTTATTTACTGATCCTGTGGGTGACTTTTTAACCTGCAGAGTTTTTTCCACTGACATTCAAATATAGTTAAGTTGTATTTGCTCTATTTGACTTTTTTGTTTGTTTGTTTGTTTTTATTTTATTCCCTATCCTTTTGAAGTCCTGTCCAAGAATTCACTGGCAAACCCAAAGCTGTGAAACTTCCTATGTTTTCATTTAGAAATTTGATAATTTGATTTCTCATCTGTTTGAAAACTTTTCCACGGAGTAAAATGCTCAAAAGGGTAAAGTTCAACTGTGTTATTCATCATGAGATATCCAGTTTTCCCATCACTCTTTTGGAAGACACTATCTTTTTACCATTGTGTGTGTAGTCTTGGTGCAATTCTCAGAAACACTTGGCCCTATGTGTAAGTGTAGAATACTAGGCTCTCTGTTCTGTTCTAAGATTCTATTTGTCTAACTTTATACCAGTGCCACTCCAACAATTTAGCTCTCCTTTCTCTCTTCATTCTCTTGGTGGAATTGCCATAATTATGTGTGTCTTTCTGCCTGTAATTGTTGTATGGCAACCTTCATATTTTGGGTTACTGTTCGTACTGACATGAACCGTCTTATTTCTAACCATTACACTCAGTTCTGTTAGTAGATGTCCACTTGCTCCAAGCAAAGGAAAATGTCATGAAAAGGTGTGAAGAGTACTTAAAATAATCTATGCTTGAAAACTTCTAACATGAAACCATCTGCCATTCCATCACATTATTAAACCCAAAAGGAGTTCTGTGAACAACACCTGGGGTTCATTCTGACATGATAAGCCACTATCAAAATGAGCTTGTGCCTTTGACAAATGTGATCCCATCTCAGTGGTCACTTAATTGAGTTTAATTAAAATGCTGAATTATTTGGCTATGATTTTATTTTAGTTGAAAGCTCAGATGCCAGCAACAAATGAGATATATTTTGAGATAAAAGAAATAGTCCAGAACATAGAGATTATTTTTCTTAACCAAACTGCCAAATTATTTTTGTCTGAGACTATCTATATAGTTTTTGTGCTGCCACCCATTTACATAACCTAATATTTATTCAGCACATTTTAATTTTTGTGTTTTTAATTTTTTAAGAAACTTTAATTTTATATTAGCCTTGAATTATAATTAAACCCAGAACATGTAAATTCTCAAACCATCAACAAAGCAAGTATCTATATCTTAAGTAAAATTATCTACACCTCTTTCCAAAGGAGAGGTAAGTGCATATTCCCAAAAAAAAAAACTAAGTATGGCACTTTGGAAAATAGTGAAAGAGCACTAGAATACATTTTTTTAAATGGAAGACAAGCATAAGGGAGTCAAGAAAATTCTCATTCATTCGTTTGTGAAGTTGTGTAAATGACATACTAAAAATAAATTGGAAGGTGTCTTACCACTCAAACTGCTAGGACAAAACACCTGACTCCCACAAGTGTAGGACTGCAGTTGACTCATATTTTGAGAAGTTTGTTTTGACTCACATTTTCAGAGGTTTAAATCCATGGATGTCTGAAACAAAGTGAGTAACGTCACAGCTGAAGGGTATGAAATTTGCTCAATTCATGGCATTAGGGAAAGAACCAGAGTAAAAAGGACAAGGGAACTGATACAGTCACCAATGTCACAAGTAATGATTCCCCTCTCAACAAGGGCCTGCAACCTTATCACCCATTAAGATATGATTTCATCTGTATGTTAGCCCAGCAGTGAGGCTAGTGCCATCACCATTCTGTCGCCTCTTAGGGGATGTTGTAAATCAGGCAGGCTGATTACTAAAGTTAACCATCACAAACAGCATACACAATGGGACAGATAATAGCCATTTTGATGAGTAAAATAAAAAACTTTTTCATCTTTTAAGATAAACAAATCAGGAATTATATACAATTGGAATATTTATCATGAAAAATTAACTGCAAATACTCATAAATTATTTGATTTAATTTCCTATAAATGTAATTCAAAATTGAAATTAATCTTCACTTCAAAGTGTATAGTTAGTATTGATTACATCCTAAATAACTAAAAAGGCATTGATGATTCAACAATTGGCAGACAAATTAAGGAAGGAATTACATAATTTGATATCAGAAATATGTTTAAAAATTTTAACATATTTTAATTTAAAAAACACAGCCATCTAGAAACATAAAGGAATCATACAACCCATTAAAATTCAATACAGGACATAAATCAATACTCAGAACATTTACAAAAATTATATGCATGAAGTCTTCAATGTACTTACAAGTAGGGCATACTTTCTTAAACCAATGATATATGGTTTAATCAGCTATAATAAAGAAAGTAAATATTTCATGAACACAGAAGTGAGTACTAAACAATACCTTTACTAGAAATTTAATACAAGTAGGTGATAAAATAATGTAAGTGAATTTATTCAGAGCCATATTTTCATGAATAGTTATTATTTCACAAAGTCTAAGGGAATAAGAGACCTTAGCTCACATACTCATATACTTCACAATGGGAATGTTTATACTTTGTCAACCAGAAAAAAATAACAGATTGACTCTTCAAAAAACTAATCTCATATAGTAAAATTATTCAGTTCACTGTATTAAAAAAGGAAAAAAATAAATGAATATATATGTATCCCAGCACTTTCATCTGACCATTATGATGCATCATTATAGATGTTGATGTTATTGTCACATGTCAAATACACATTTTTTCTTTATATTTCCTGTTTGAATAAGCAGACATTTTATTTTGAATTTAATTCTATTCAAAAATGAAAGGCCAGCCTGAATAACATAACAAATCTTTCTCAAAGAAAAACAAAAAATCAAATAACAAAAAAGTGGAAACCACACAGTCCAGTAGTGATGAAATACTAAGGAAATCAGATGAAACAAATAACATAACTCAGTACATTAGAAAGCTGATTACCTATTCT
This sequence comes from Dasyprocta punctata, assembly GCA_004363535.1. Lineage (NCBI taxonomy): Eukaryota > Metazoa > Chordata > Mammalia > Rodentia > Dasyproctidae > Dasyprocta > Dasyprocta punctata. Next base: position 36,604 of record RJWM01017186.1, on the reverse strand, counting down.
CATTTGTTAAATATATGACTCTTGGGATCTAGTCCTCACCATTTTTTGACACATTAGTCATCTGTAGTTGTCATGTGTTAGCAAACCAAAAATTCCCAGAGTTAATTTTATAAGCCTCAGTAGTTTCAGTAGTCTTGTCATGTCATATTTTTTCATGGTTTTAAGATTTATCACAGAGTACAATTTTAATTGTTTATTCATGCAGGTGAAATAGAACCTTAGGAGAAATACCAAAATTATGACCCGCATTATTAAAAAAAGAAAAGTGTTTTGGATAAATAGATCTGAGAATTCAGCCTGTCTCTAAACCCACAAAGCAATCTTCAGTGATAAGAAACAGTTAAGAATAAGTCATATTTTCAATAGTCATTAGCCTGCAAGAATATGGAAGACTAGGAACTCATTGACTTTACAAAAACCGTAGCAAGTAAGCACATCTAAATCCTGGTATATTTTTCATTTTAATACAGTAATACACATTGTGGAAATCTGTTATATAGAAGTATCTCTCCAAAGCCTCCTGCTCTCATAGGTGACTTTTGCAAGTTGATTAGATCGTGCTACTCAACAGTGCCACTGATGAAATTAAAGCTAAATATGATGAACGGTCAAGGCAGGACCAAAAGGTGGGTCACTGGCACAGAAGGGAGTGTTTCCTTTCCTCCTCCCTTGATGGGTTTCTGCATCCTAATCCACCCTCCATGCCATGAAGACCCTTTTCCTCTCCAACGCCCCTGTCATGCAGCCCTACCCTGGAGTCAGTGGCATATGGACCGAACGTCTACAAAATGCAAACCCAAATCATCATTGCTTCCTGTAGGTTCTGGGTATCAGGTATTGTGCCTCTGTAACAAGAAAGTATCCAAGACAAAATCAGTACTATTTCTTGTAAAATTTGTTTAAAGTAGTTTTTGAAAAGGCTGTCAAGTTTGAATTTCTTATAACTACACAACACAAGATGCTATTGATACAAATATCATGCACATGACATGTAAATATACACACACAATAACTTGATTGAATATGCCTCTGTATCTCTTTTAGATCTTTCCCTTTCTCCAGTTTGACAACTTTAACAAGAAGTGTAGAGGACTTTAACAATTGTATATTTATAGAAACTATTATACTTAATGAAAAAGTCTGATCAGCAGATGGGGAAAGAGGAAAGGTTATAAGGATTGTACTCACACCAAGATATCATCAACTTTGATTAGCAATATACATGGCAAAAAATAAAATTAACAGTAACACCAAATAAGATGAATTATTCTGAGGAAGAAATTAAAGGAAAACTTGAAAATAAAAAAAAGAGGAAAAAACTTGGCAGATATTCCACATTTAATGAGCCTTCCTCATGTGTTTATTAACTGGAGTGAATTTTTATTTTATTTTAAAGGTAAAAATATACAAATAAAAATAGAACAGACTTTCAAAACAGGCTAACAGGAAAGTAACAGTAATTAATACTCGGCGGCATATTATCTTTATAGTAATTATTCATAGTACAAAATATAAGCATAAAATAATATCCAAACAATATTAGCACAAAACCATTTTTCTATGAACAAAGAGAAACTAGCTGTATAACTATCTTAACTATTATATATATATATATATATATATATATATATATATATAATTTTTCCTTTCCCCTGGAGTGAATTTGAATTACACTCGAGTTTGTATAACTTGGTGCGTGCATGTGGGTGCGAGACAGTTTATGCAGGTATATGTGGTTGACATGGTCCCGTTTAACCATGTACTGAAATTTACAAGTAACATCCACATCTAAACCTTGTTTTCTTAAATTTTCTTTTAAATTTAATTAAAAATTAACATATAGTGTATAGAAAACAATTAATCTGCTCAGATTAACCATGTCTCGTTAGGGAAACATCAATAGACTGTATGTCATAAAAAATTCATTCATTTCATCTCTATTGTTGAATGGATTGACAAATACATCCATTCCTAGAACAAACTGTGCATTTCTAACTAGATAAAGACTTATAACTTGAGATTGACCATTTAACAAATTAAACCTGCAGTACTGTCCACTGAATGCACAATGTCATACCACAGGCTCCTAGAATTTTTCACCTTGTGGAACTAAAACTTCACATTTGCTGAGTAGCAGTTCTTCCTTTCCCCTCTCTTCAGCCCTTGCTAATTACAGTTCTAGTTTTTGTTTGTATGCATTTGATTATTTTAAATGCCACATAAAATCGCAATCATGCTGCACCTGACAATGACTGGCTTACTTCGCTTAGCATAGTATATGTAAGGCTCAAACCTGACGTCATAAATAGCAAAATTTCCATCTTTTTTTTTTTGGGTAATAATACTCCATTGCATTTTATATGTCACATTTTCTTAATCATGCATCCATGGGCTTTCAAATCGTTTATACTTTTTGTTTATTGTGAATAATACCACAGTGAAAATAATACAAGATTCTGGCTATTTCAGTGGTCTGACATACACATTCGTATTGTAGATTCATCAAGAAAAACAAATTTTATAATTTTTTTAAGTTTTTTTTTTTTAACTGTTACTCTGTTACCATTCTTTTTCATGTTTTGGTGGAGTATGAAGAAATATGGAGTAATTCCTTAACTGTGTCAGACATGCTCACGCAATACCTTCAGATCTCTCTCTGTCTCTCTGTCTCTTTCTCTTTCTTTCTCCCTCTCTCCCTCTTTCTCCCTTCTCACTTTTATCTCCCCTTCCTTAATGGCTATTTTCATTTTTCCTGAGTACTTTGAAGACAATTTGCAGGGATATTGACTCTTCAGCAATGCGTACCTGTGGATAGACATCTCAAGAAAAACAACATTAACCTTATTGTTACGGGTAGCTAAACTGCATAGAATACTATAGACAGTCAGATAGATATGGGCTCTCAAAGGAGCCAGTGTGGAAGACCAGATACCTTGCAAATGTAGGGGAGGAAAACATGTCCCACTATGGGCCAGACCTCAAGACAAAAGAGAAAACAAATGCACCCACACCCTAAAGTACACACATCAGTGATTGATATTCTAAATAGGTATCAGAACACCTTGAGGAAGCCAGAAGGAGCCACTAATCGAACCCCCTAAAGGCAAAGGCCTTGTTCTGTATTCATGGCCATTTAAAATGACTCCCCATTTGATCCCGATTTAATCAATTTTACCTGAGCAATTGCACTTGCAATACTATTTGTTGACCATAGTTTTGCCTCAGCTCATGTCCATCTTGCAAGCTCCCTCTTTTTCCCACATTGGGCCTCCCTCACCTTGTGGTGACCCCCCTCACCTTGTGGTTTTGCACTATAAAAATCCCTAGAAAAGGGTTCTTTGACAACCCACTTGGCACACCTTCTGTTGCTCTTTCAGACAGAAGCTTTCTTTCTCTCAATAAATATGTTCTGCTCCTAACCTCCATTGTTTCTAAAATTCATTCTTTGATTTTTGAGAACATGAACTCATACTGGCCATCTAGTAAGTTGAGACTTTCTTTCCCCTTTATCATTATCGTGACTAAGAAAATTGAATAGCATTCTATAATGTTAATAGTATATAATTAAAGTGTATGCTACAAAAGTTACATGATAGTTCGAGAAGTATAACACACATACACAGGCAGAAACACACACACTTATTTTCTCAATCCAAGAAAATTTAAAAATGCATATTGCATTTGATTTTTCTCCTAAATTTATTTTAATTTGAAATAGCCTACTGTAAATTTTCTATTTTTTTTCATATATTTGGCATTTTTAGGATATTCCACATTTTAGAAAAATGTGGATATTTTCTAATGATCATTCTGCTGTCACACAACCCTAGTAACAAATGATAAATGAAATTGTGTAATTCCTACTGCATCATATTAGTGAGCCTGTTCAGTTAGTGTCGTATGTAATCTATGTAGTAAATATTTTATCAGATAAAGATATTAGCTAATATTTTCATTGTTTGTCATTTAATTAATGTGAAACAATTTTTCAGTGGATACTTGTAAATATGTGAATAGACAATGTCTCAGTATCTTTCCATTTATGCAATATTTTAAATCATCATATAATATAAGAACAGTTATTTAATGTTTACATAAAGAGTAAAGCATCATGAAAATAATACATCTGTGATACAGCAATTAAATATTTTTTCAATACAAAAATGATGAGAAGTTCCTGTAAGTAATGGTATACACATAAATATTTCAAATGTCCTTATGTAAGAAATAATAAATCCATAAAATACCATCACAAGAGAATAGTGTCAGTTTGCACTCTTAAAATGAGAACTTTAATTTAGAAACACTAATACCTACAATTATAGTGCTCCTGGTGATATATGATCATATAACAAGTAATAATTAGCAATGTGCAAGTCACTTGAAATCCACGTGTAAATTAAAATAATACACAGTTGAACACATCCTGCTAGATATTTACCAATACTGTAAAATTTATATATATATATATATATATATATATATATATATATATTTTTTTTTTTTTTTTTTTTGTACCAGGGATCGAACTCACGACCTCACGCTTGCCAGGCTAAAATTAATATATTCAAAATAATATATTTTCAAATGTGTCAAAATGCTTAATTTAAATGAAAAGTAAATACAACATGAATTTTAAGTTTTCTGACCAGATATTTTGGATTATACATAAGAATAAATTTACTTTTATTGCAAAGCTAGCTCACCATCGTTGCTTATTCATGAATTTGCAATACTAATCACTTATTTGAATCTAACAGATTATAAATGAGTCTTTTACTTTGATGACTTTAAAATTTGTGGAAAAAAGGATAATCTGTTTTTCTTTGAACATTATACTGTAGAGTCCTTGTAATGTTCAGAGCTTCCCAAGCTTCTCATTATTTTCTCAATTTAGTTACGAAAATCAGACTTACATTTCTGCATCCCTACAGTTCACTTTAGCTGTGGACTGCTTTCAAAATGCTGGAATCTGGACTTGATGTATTTTGACCGACACATTTTGACCCAGTACTTGTCCTTTGACATTTGATTTGCAAGGTAGAAACTGTGGATGTTACTTGCCTGTTCACATACTACCATTTCCACCCAAAATAATTTGTTTAGTACTCACTGAACCTCTTGGAGCATATTAATGCTACCTACCAAGGTACCAATTTATTTGAGAAAATGTTATTGAATAAACTACCTAGTTCCAGAAAAATGGGAAAATATGACAACTACAACTACTTTTATTTTTTTCTAATTCTAAGCGTGATAAGATACATGAGACAAAATTTACTGTTTTAACAGTTTTTAACTACAGAATTTAATATTGTTTTGCATATTCACATTGTTGGGCAACCAACGTGCAGAACTCTCTTCATGTTACAAAATGAAAACTGTGTTCATTCAATGACAACCACCAGTTTTCTCCCTGCACCTCATAGCAACTACTATACTACTTTTTCTTTGCATGGATTTTTAAATGCTCAGTGTTATTAATGGAATTGAAATAATAAAGTAGCTGGTTTTCTGGGATTGGTTTTTCACATTTAGCATAACGCCTTCAAAGCTTATCTATGTCATCGCATATTTTGCATCACCTTTTTTTTCTGATGATTGATAGTTCATTGAATATAGGTACCATATTTTAATTATTCCTTTACATGTTGATGAACTCTTGGGTTGTTTCCATCTTTTGACTATTGGAACCAATGCTGCTACAGATATGGCAGAAGGAATATATATTTGAGACATTAATTTCATTTTTTTGAAAATATCAGAAGTTATGTTTTTATTATTAAACTTCATTAGTGCTACAAATAGTTTATTTTTATGTAAGTAGACTACATTTTAGTTTAATAAACTAAATATGGACTTACTTTTCTCATTTTCGTATATATCTCTCAATAGGTATGTATAGTTTCCATGTATTTCTCTAGGAGGTACTTGGGTTTACAGAAAATCTTCAATAAATCAACCTTATTCATATGCACACCTGAATTTATTTGAGTGTTCCTTCTCCACTGAAATTGCTGTTCCCTTTTAAGCATGACTAGTTATCTATAAAATGAAGTGAATTAAATTATGCATAGCAGTTTGTTGTTTTAATATTGTACTTTTAGATACTGTAATGTTTTTAAACACCATCATGTAATGCAAAATTAAATTTTAAACACCATGATTTTAGTCTTTTATTCTGCATGCGAAACTGTGTTTAAAGATTTGTCTTTGATTTCTATTCCTTGAGACTGAAGTTGTATTTGACCCAAAAATTGGCTCCAGTTAACATACAAGGGAATTTGCTTATTAAAGTTGGCACTAAACTAGCATAAATCATTTGGTAGTTAATGTTCTTACTCTTTAATAAAGACAAATACCCATGTGCTTTGAACATTATTATGCCTTTAGACTGTACTCTTTAGAAAATATATTTACTGAAAAACATACTATTCCTCCCTAAATTAAAGCTATACTGGATCAGGTTTATTTTACTTTATTCTGAAATATCTCTAACTCTTGCAATATAAGTGAAAAGTAATGATCCAATTTGCAATATCTCACCTCGTTCTTGCCAAAATGCAATTTGGGAGGTTTCAAATTTAATATAGCGTAGCATTATGACAGTTGCATACATGTCTATGCGAAAGGTACAATTAAGCAAAATATGGGAAACACCTGCCATTTTTTACTTGACTTTTGATCATAAACTACGTCAATAATATTTTATAAAGTCTATGATGATATAGGACAATAGTATATTACATTAGTCAACAAATCTGCTAAATACCATTATTCACATGAGCAAGAGTAGTAATGTTGTTCAATTCAGACATTAAACTTTTAAAATATTATTATAAATTATTTTTACTGATTTGTATTCATCTTATATGTTTTTTGAAAAATGAATTGTTAAAAATGCACTAAAACATCTTATAAATTATAATAAATGTATTAAATACTGCAATTATCAATTACATAATATTTTATAATTTGCAACAATATTTAGGCTGATGCATTAACACCGCTAAAGAAGCATTACCTAATGAGGAAAATTGCAACCTTCCCAAAAATATTAGCAGTGACAATATTATTGTACATGCTAAAAATATAGGTATTACGTTGTCAGCATATCGGAGATAATAACGTGTTAGGTTTATTACTGAATTTTAAAAATTCACAAAAATGACAAATAGAAACTATAATTATGCTTATATACAACTTACAATGACAAATAAACATTATATTTCTAAAATGATGTATACATAGTTTTTAAAATTATTTGAAGTATCTAAAAAACATTATTTAAAAGAATGTAAGTGAACTGAATAAGTAGGTTAGTATATCTAATATAACGAATGTAATCATATAATTGTACAAATGCAGAAAATTTGATCCTGAAACTTATTTATATTTCAAGCCAACAATAAACAGGAAAACTCAAAGGAAGGCACAAAGTGAGCATTTGACTAAATGAATATTATCATATTGCTATAAATTTATTAGTGTAAAGAGTATAGAGACTATACTCCTTTGCAAGTAGTTATTTTCTAATAAAACCTTTAATGTTTCCTGGAATTAGTATATCCAAAAAAAAAAAAAAAACATACCATTGGTATAATCTCTATAATGTCTAATTTGGCATTCCTGAAATTACGCTGATTTGGGAGGAATACCCATCCTTTATCAATAAATGATTACGGGGCTTATTTCTACTTTTGTTTTTCTGTCAGATAAAAATCAGATGCAATGAAAAACTTGACTGGAAAAATGAGACATTTTGTTACAATATTCTTTCCAACAAGGAATAAAGAGACCATAGGTTTCAGGAGGGTTATCTGGAAGCTAGAAAAGCTATGTAAAAGTATTCTCCCATAAAACCTCCAAGACAGGATGCATACTTTTCAAAACCTTCTTTTTTACTTTTATTTAATTATTTAGTTGTTTAATTATTTATTTTTAGGCTTCTAAGATGTCTTGGTCTTTTTTTTTTTTTTAATTTACAAAGAATCTACATAAAAATCCATAGAACACACAAGCAGGCTTAGCAAGGTCATAGTACAGGGTTATAAAGCTATGTACAGAAATCTAGTGTTGGCCTATATAAAAGCAATGAACAATTCAAAAGTAAAATTGTAAGCCGGGCGTGATGGCGCACGCCTTTAATCCCAGCACTTGGGAGGCTGAGATAGGAAAAGAGTTGTGAGTTTGAGGCCAGCTTGGGCTACAATGCGAGTGCAAGGTCGGTCTGAGCTACACAGTGCGACCCTGTCTCAAAACACCAGGGCCGGGAGTTAGGCTCAGCAGCTTATATGCCTGTCAGGCAGGCGTGAGGTTGTGAGTTCGATCCCTGGTGCCGCAAAAAAAAAAAAAAAAAAAAAAAAAAAAAGTAAAATTGTAAAGGCACAAGTTACAATCTATACATAGGTTTAGGGAAAATAAATGTGTTGATATTTGTTCAATTCACATACATAGTCTCTCTCTGCTTATTTGGGTTGTATTTGAGTACTTTTGAAAATCTTCATTTTTAAACAAATGAAATGTGCTTGGCTTTTCCAAAAGAATCGTATTATAATAAATGTGTTTTAATACATTAAATGTTATAATTTGTTACAAAAGCATTAGGGAAAGATGGGTAGATAAAAGATATCCTAGACCTCAGGGTGGGATATCTGATCGGGTTGTTACAGCAGATAACTTCATAGTACCAGCTACCTATATCTCAGTTCCTACTACACGACACGATGGGAGATAGATGTTCCCTGTGCATGCATAAAATCTTAAAATTTAACTCAGAGTTTATGTGGGGCACTAGCATATCTTCCCTCCCATTTTCTAAATTGTGAAACACTGTAACTCTGCAGTAAAAGTATAGCTTTTTATACAAATTGGTAATTAAACAAATGACTCTAAAAATATAAAACCTCAAATCCCTAAAGAGAAATACAAATCTCTGATTTCCAAAATACATTGGTCTTTAATCATCCTTTAACACGTATGTTAAGTTTTTTGTCTCTGAAAACTGTGGAAATTTAGAACAAGAGAAATATTAATAAGTATTTTATCAAGAACATAATGTCCCTTTTTATATAGTTTTTCAACAGAATGAGGAAATTATATACAAATGTGAAATATGTATATGTAATATATTGTTCATGCATTTTTCATACATTTTAACTGCATCCATATTTTTTGGAAGAGCTACATAAATTGTACTAATAAGTATTTCAGTGAAACAAGGAGTTTGAGGCAGAATTTTGGAGGATTAAATTGTAATAATATTGTACAATTTAATATGACAGGAACCTCAGATTTTTGCTGTCGATCCACACATGTGATGTAATAAGAAGTGATGCACACTTATTAAGAAAAGGGAAATAAATTTTAAGGTGTAACATATTATAATGTTCAATTGTTGACAGGTAAGTCTATGATTAAACATACCTTAAATAAATCAGTGATGATCAACTCAAATGGTTGTAAATCATGCCTCGAGCTTCAAGAATGTAAAAATATATTTTGACTATTAGTTTACAACATCTTGAAACATAACTTTTTAGTTTTCAACAAAGGATTCTCATTATTTAACTCAGACACAAGGTGATGAGATGCAGCATTTTAGTCCCTCACTTTCATCTGTGAAGGATAATGACAGAAGAACTCCCAGAGATAGCAGTCTGGTTTATTTTCTTTTCACTTCCCACTGAAGTCATGAACAAATTAACCATGTGATGGGGTGAGGTTACACATAGATTGAGCAAAATGCACTTCCAGCCATAAAGTCAGACCTAGTTAAAAACATTACAGAGTGGCCCATCTACCAACAGAAGAGTCAACGGTGAGCACAGTTCCAAAGCTGATCAACCAGCTAGTTAACTGTAAGATAATTGCAACCGATTGTTGTAAGAACATGGAGCTGATGAATATAATATTCTATAGGCCTCAATTTATCATTTAAAAAAAAACTCACTTCACAGCAAAAGATGTGGCTCAGTGGACTAATTTATTGTATTCACTAATGTTGCTGTGTTCCTTGCCTTGAGAGAATCCCCTCTTGAAAACAGTTACAGCTCCTGCTGAATGATAATGCCTTACGTGGCAGGGGAAGAGTTCTCCCTATGATTACACAAGTTTTGAGTCAGCACCTAATATGTAGATGGCAGTGACGACAAAGCTTTTAGAGCTTTCAGTGATAAAAACTGCCCACTGCAGCATGCATGCCAAAGGTTCACCACTACTGGTATATGGTGATATTTCTCTGAGAGCCAAAATTCATGAGTCCATGAAACAAGGTGTAAAAATAGTAATTACATGACTATTAATGCTAATGGCACAGTGCAAAAGAACTCTCGCTTCCTATCAGTAGTACTTTATCCTCTGATGACCTACAGGTTTCAGTTTGAGAATGAAAAAAGCTTTCACTGGGAGCCACAATAATAATCCTATTAAATTTGCAGTTAAAATTGCCACTTAGCTACTTTGGGCTCTCATGTGTGTGACTAAGCAAGTATGGAGGAGAGATGACATATTGGTGGGGTGATTGATTCTGTTTTCTAAGAGGAAATTGCAATACTACTTCACATTGTATATAAGGAAGTGCTGTCTAAAGCACAGAGATTCCTTATGATATCTCCCAGCATTTCCATGCTATGTGATATTTAAAGTTACTGAAAAATGATAGAAACCTAATCTAGGTAGGTGTTATGATTACTTTCACTTAGTTACTTTCTCATAGCTGAGACAAAAATACCTGATACATACAAGATATAAGAAGAAAGGTTTGTTTTGGCTCACAATTCGTGGAGGTTTCAGTCCATAGTTGGCAGTCTCCAAGACAAGGCAGCATGGCAGAGTGGACTCACAGAAGAGCTCACCCATGGCATAATAGACATATGGCAGCAAGTAGTAACAGTGATCCAGCCCTTCCTGTCATCCCATGAAGATTACAAGCCTTTTGGCTGGTGCCACCCATATCCAAGATGGGGTGTCTGTCTTTGTTCCATTCAGCCACATTAAGAATTTTACTATTTTCAAGCAGTGGGATAATTTAAAACCACACATCCTGAACCCCAGTATTACACACTATGAATCAAGCAAGCTCCAAAAGTCCCACTCATGAACTCCTAATCTTCAGGGATATATCTAGGTATAAACCGTAACAAATCATCCCTGGACCTGCTCACTTTATGCATGTCTCTTTATGCATTTAGTTCATTGGTAAGAGATGCCAGAATCCAAAAGACCGAAATCCAGTAGAACAAACATTAAGTCTATTGTTCCCTGTCCAAAATCCTGTGAAGTCTATGGCAAGATGTAGATTCCAAAGCACTTGGGTGGTTTCAGCCCTTTGGCACTGCCAGTGGTTATAGCTCCCATAGATTCTTTTTGGCTGGCTTTGTTCACTTGGTGCAGCCTTCCTCAGATAATCCATGATTTTTGGTTTCACCATCCTTTTGGGGTCTCTACTATACCTTTGGCTTCACGCTTACAGCTATATACCCCTCCTACTCAGGGGCACAGTGCCTGGCCTCCCAGACTTTCTTCTGAAATCCGGGTAGAAGTCTTCTTGTTGCTGCCAACTGAAGCAGTAACCAGACTTCCTTCACTCTTTGCTGTGGGGTGTCAAGTGCTTGGATTGCTGATTACTATGAATTCAGCCCCACAGAACAAATTCCCTAGTCCACTGCCATTGTGGAACCTGGTGGTCTGCAGCTCTCCCCCCACAGCAATGTGTTTCGCCTTTGCAATCTTGAGATCGCAAAGGGAGGAGTCCAGCTCATTCTTGTGATGTCTCAGGTCATCTTTTCTATTGTCCTACTGCTTTATAGTAACCAAGTTCTCCTCCATTTCATCTTCAAGTTCACAAATTATGAGAACTTATTTTGTGGACAAACTGAAACTATTTTAAATCATTCTGCTGATCTCTTTGCTTTAGATTCTCAACATAAATCTACTGATAAATCCACAGCAGTAGATATGCCATGGCCTCAATATTAGACTGTCTAGAAATTTCTTCTACTGAAATAATTAGTTTGCTGCCCTTAAAATAAGTCTCTGACAAAGACTAGACAAAGTAAAATGCAGACAAATTTTCTCCCAAAGCATAATATGCATGGTCTGGAATTAGACAACCAATGGAGGCATGATTCTCAACTGAAATCTCCTGAGACTGGTCTATACCAGTTACCTTTCCATCAGCATACTGGTCTTCTGAGCTCTGAATTAGTCCACCTGGTATCCCATGAAGTACAGATTTCAGCATTCCAGGGCTGTTTCTGCAGCTGGCATCTCCAAAACTTTCTAAACTTTTCTGTCAAGTCGGTTCAAAGGCTCCTGAATCACACAGCCTGTTAATATCACAGCAACAACCCTACTTCTCTAGTATCAAAAGCTGTTTTACTTTCTCATAGCTGAGATAAAATACCTGATACATGGAAGTTAAAGGAGGAAAGGTTTATTTTGGCTCGTTTTGTAAAGGTTTCAGTCCATAGTTGGCTGGCTTGAAAGCTGGGCAGTACAACAGGAGGAAATCAGTCATCAAGGAGATAATCCACGGTATGGCAGACAGAAGAAAACAAGCAGTAAAACTGAGCCTGCCTTTGTCTTTCATCCCACAAACCTAGGACTTAATGGGGCTTCTGTATTGACTAAATCCATTCATCTACTCCTAGAATTACACTAATTCCAAGCAGTGGAGTAATTCAAAACCACAGAACCTTAATCCCAGTATCACATCCCCTACACTCAACAAGCTCCAAAAAGATTCACCTACAAGCTCCTGAGAGTTGGGAAGGGGAGGAATCAACTCACAACCATAACAGCAGGATAACTGAGGTGTCAATGCTTTAGGAAATGAAGGTTTGGCTTACTCCATTAGGTAAAAATTCTTTAACAGTTACAGGTGTTACTGAAAGCAAAAGGAATACAAAATGATGAAACAAGAGTTACAAATACCAGTCATGACCACATGACCTAGAGCATCACTTGTGGACTTTATAGGAAAGCATTAGTAAATTTGGTTGTATTCAGTAGAGTTGTACCATTTTACTGAAATGATGATGTATTATTATCTTTATTTGAAAATTAAGTATGATTTGAGGAATGTGTGAATGAGTGAAAAATTGAGAAAGGATGAAATCATGATAGTCAATTTTATGTCACGTTGAATGAACTATAAGTCTACCTGAATAATTGGTAGATCACCAGTTCTGTTTGCTTTTGCAAGTATTTTCAGAAGAAAATAGTTTACATCACAAAAAGTTTACCCTTGGATATATGATGGGCATCACTCTATCTGTTGCGGGCCTGTTAAGGTTTGTGTCTAGATATTCCTCCAAACCCTCATGCATTCATAGGTGGGGATTTTCAGAAGTGGTTGGATCTAGAATATGTGATTCTGAGATGGAGGCTGTGTGGTTGTTAAATTTATCACTGATTGGGTTGGCATAATTCTGGGTAGGATTAAGTGTGCCCCACCCTGGGTGTGAGTGCTACCTTCTTTAGGCTGGGTATCCTGGACGGACAATAAGGGACATAAAGAGGTTCATCACTTGTAAGTTATTGCTTGCTAATTTGCTCCTTCACTACTTACCTGACTTCTGTCTGCCATGAAATATTTCTCCACTTCCATGCCACCCTGGCTTGGAGTCAGTCCACTAACAACTGAAATTTCTGCAGACTGTGAGTCAAATAAGCCTTTCCTCCTTTAACTTTGGATGTATTTTACCTCAGCAATAAGAAAAGGCCTGAATAAAGATGTCCAGGGAGAGTAACTTGTTCTCTCTGTTTGAAATTAGACATCTATCTTCCCTTGTATTCAGGCGTCATTGTTTTTAGACTCAGTCCAGGATTTTGGATCTCTCCATCTGCAACTTTGTGCTTTGAAAAGATCTACATGATAGACTTTCCTTGGTCTCCAGATTGTAGATGAATTTTTTAGCCCCTGTAACCATATAAACCTATCACACACAGAATTGTTTATTTTATATGTATAAATATATATATATATATATATATATATGCACTATTTGTTCTGTTTCCCTCATAAACTAAATATATATTCATCAAAGGACACTATTCATATTCCATTTTTTGATAATTTTATCAATGCCAAATTTGTGATAAATCTATCCTAAGAAAGTGTATGTTTTCAACTTTATGCAACACCACATTCGCTTCCTTTCTTTTTTTCCTCTCTTCAACCACTGTTGCTTTCCTAACTCTTTTAGCTATGGAAGCCTTTGCTTTTCCTTTGTTCAAAAGTATACACATCACATGCAATATGTGAAACAAGCACATGCTCTGTCAAAGTAGAAAGTATTAGTACTAAGGACTGTTTTTTTTTTTTTTTTTTTTTTTTTTTTTTTTTTTTTTTTTTTTTTTTTTTTTTTTTTTTTTTTTTTTTTCTTTGTTTGTTTGGTACAGGGATCAAACTCATGACCTCATGCTTGCCAGGCAGGGGCTTGTGCAGCTGAGCTATATCCCCAGTTGCTGCTGACTTTTTTTGTGGAAGTGAAATAAATAACTTTAAAAACAATTAGTTTAGTCTTCCATGAGTAGAATCTGTAGTCCAAAAAATTGACATAATTATTGAAGCATAACTCCTGGTTTTTTTGCATTGTATATCCTTAACAAAACAAACAAAAGAAACTAAATGAGAAAAGCTCTTCTAATCTCATTCTGCTTTCAGACATTTATCTAGGCTGACTTTAATTATAAACTTGAATCACAGCATTAGGACGTTTGATCATAATAGATATTCTGGGAATGACTGTGAAATCAAGGTCATCAGTTCATGGTGTCAGGGCATGAGTAAATGTGTAATTGATACAACAGAGAATGTCTGAGCAATAAAGTTGTGGCAGGTACGAATGTATTAGTAATATCAATATAGGCATCATCATCGTGACTGTCATCATCCCAATTAAAAGACAAAGAAAGGGTTACTGAAGCATACATTTAATAGAATTTCTATGAGACAACAATGATTGAGTCTACATTTGAATATAAGATGTTTACATTAAGGTTTTCGTTTGTTTGTTTGTTTTTGTACTGGGGTTCAAACTCACAACCTCACACTTGCCAGGAAGGTGCCTGTGCTGTTGAGCTATATCCTCAGCCCCATGGATAGAGGTTTTTTGTATTATTCAGTAGAAGTGTATAACTCCTCACTAAATTATCTTTCATGTCCATCTAAACTGCTACAGCAAAATAGATTGGGTAGCATAAATAATTGAAATTTATCGATTACATATATTTCTTAAAGCTGGAAGCCCAAATCAAAGTACTAGCAGATTGGGCATCTGTAATGACTTGCTCTCTGCTTCTCAGATGAATTAATCTTGGTGTGTCACCATAAGGTAAAAGGTGGATGGCATAAATATCCCTTCAACTCTTCTTAAAACAAAGATATTAAGCTCACTCATTAAGATGGGGCTTCTATAATATAATCACCTCTCAAATTTGCCACCTTTTAATACTAACAGTTTGGCAATTATGTTTCAGCAAACAAATTTCAGCATGCGCAGGACACAAACTCAGACCATAGTGCTAATATATAGTCTTAATTTAATTTATGAATCAAGAGATGACTACAGTCATTAATTTGTAAATGTGCATGAAATTTTTGACTGTTTTAATCTAACATTGATGCTCTCCATAGAGAAATGTTCTTTGTATCATACTTTAAATTGTTGCTTCTTATTTCATGCAATTTGTAATGGTTTGTTTTTAAAACATATCCTCTTATTTGACTTTTATTACTACAAGTTTGCAGTACATAATGATTACATTCACTGTACAGGATTGGCATATGTACATAACGCATTTTACTTCCCTCTTTCCCCTTCTTCTACCCCCTTTTACTTTTTTAGCATCAGATTCATTTATAAATCTAAGACCATGCGAAGTTAATTATCATATATACAGATTGAAAACCATACAAATAGGACAAAGAACGTATAAAACGTGAGAAAATGGTTCAAAGTCAAGGTACACTTTTAGATAGTACATAGGTATAGACATAGACATAGCTAGATATGGTATTTTTCATGTAAGAAAATTCATGTGATAGTTGAGCTTGTGTGTCTGAGTTACTTTACTTCAAATTATTGTCTCAAGATGTATCCACTGAAATATGGTTGATGTAAGTTTGACCTTTATGGTGGAGTAGTACTTCATTGGGTAAAAATAGCACTTTTTAAACTTACTCATCTGTTGATGGAGTTACAGAATGGTTCCAGAATTTAACTGCTATTTATTGTGCTGCTATAAACATTGTATGCATCCATCATTGTGGTATGATCTCTTTAGCTCTCTAGGGAAAATACCTAGATGGTGAATATCTGGATCAAGAGGAATTTTTACTTTTAGTTTTTCTGAGGAATCTGTATGCAGGTTTCCATACTGGTTGCATCAGTTTACACTCCCACTAACAGTGGAGAAGGATGCCTTCCTCCCCACAGCCTCACCAGCATTTGTTATTGGTTAATTTCTTAATGGCAACCACTCTTTCTGGAGTGAGAATATCAGTAGTAATTTAATTCGCATTTCTCAAACAGCATATGATGCTGAACATTTTTAATGTATTTATTAGCCACTTGTATTTCTTCATCTGAGAAGTGTTTATTCATTTAAGATGCCCACTTTTGATTCATGTCTTTTAATGTGAGCAATCTAATTTTTTTTTAATTTTTTATATATTCTAGGTATTAGTCCTTTGAGGAGTAGTAGGAAAAAAATTTTTTTTGCATTCTGTAGTGTCTCCTTACTCTGTTAGTTGTTTCCTTTGCTGTGCAAAACCTTTTTAATTTGAAGCAATTCCATTTGTTGATTTTTGGTATCATTTATTGTGTGACTGGTATTTTGTTCAGAAAGTATTTGCCTACTGTCTTAGTTACATTTCTTATTGCTGAGACAAAATAGCCACACCCAAGGAGGAAAGATTGATTGTAGCTCATGTATTTTGGAGGTCTCAGTTCATAGCTGGCTGGGTTCACAGCAGGGAGGTATGGCAGAGGCTCAACACAGAGCAGAAAGAGTTTATGGCAGGCACAGGACAACAAAGCAGAAGGCAGCGAACAGTAAAGTAGTGAAGCAGCAAGCAGCAAGCAAAAAGCAACCAGGGACCACAGGAGACTTCTTTCTGACTCTTATATTCTGTCCAAGGTAGTCACCTTCAGGCTAACCACCTTTAGGGTGGGGAGCACTCACACCCACAGAGGCCTTCCCATTTTCCACTCCCAGAACTATGCCAAACCAATCAGTGGACTAATTTTGTAATCATGCACCCTGGATCACAGCATCATATGCTCGATCCCAGTATCACACACTCTATATACAGCCACCCCTGAAAAGCCTTAGAATGTATGACATTTTTAGGGGTATATCTAGACATAAGCCATAAAAACTATATTTGTATCTTAAAAGTTTTACATATTTTGTCTTTCAACAGATTGTTTCTAAAGTTTATTTTTTAAGAGCAGAATATGTTTATTGAGAGAAAGAAGGCTTCTGTCTGAGAGAGAGACAGAAGAGGTCCCAAGTGGGGTGCCCGCTGCTCTTTATTTATTTGTTTATTTATTTATTTTGGTACCAGAAATCGAACTCACAACATTGCTAGGCAGACACTTATGCCACTGAGCTAAATCCCCAGCCCTATTTTTTGAGGCAGGATCTCAGTACGCAGTTCAGGTTGGCTTTGAACTCAGTTTGTAGCCAAGGCTGGTCTCTCAAACTCACAATGATCATCCCTTCTCAGTCTCCCAAGTGCTGGGATTAAAAGCATGCACCACCACACCTGGCCACAGTAAGGAAGAGCGTTTTATAATGCCAGCATCCAGTTTTACATCAGTGTGCTTTTTTCTTTTTCTTTTTCTTTTTCTTTTTTTTTTTTTTTTTTTTTTTTTTTTTTTTTTTTTTTTTTTTTTTTTTTTTTTTTTTTTTTTTTTTTTTTTTTTTTTTTTTCTTTTTTTGTACTGTAGATCAAACTTGTGATCTCACACTTGCCAGGCAGGCACTTATGTGACTGAGCTAAATCCCTGGCCCGACCCTCTCTTCTAATGTTTAGATCTTTGATCCATTCTGATTTTTGTTTTGCACATGGTGAGCGATATGGGTCTAGGTTCAATGTTTGGCATGTGAATAGTCAGTTTTCCCAGCACTATTTATTAAAGAGGGTATCTTTTCTGTAGCAAAAGGATTTTGCTTCTTTGTCAAAATAACATACTGGAGTTGTTTCTGTATCCTCTATTCCATTCTTTTAACCCAAGAGTCTGTATTTCTGCCAATACCATGCTGTTTTTATTATTAAAGCTTTGTAGTATAATTTGAAGTTTGAGATTGTGATGCACCCCTGCCTTGCCCTTGCTGCGCAGAATTGCTTTTATTCTGGGACACTTTGGTTCCATATGAATTTTAGGCTTGCTTTCTCTAGTTCTGTAATGAAACTTATTGGTATTTTGATTGACATTGCACCAAATCTAACAGTTTTGGAAGTATGACCAGACTGACTATATTTGGTCTGCCTATCCAGGAGCAGGAGATATTTTTCCATTTTCTGGTATTCTCTTCAATCGTCTTTTTCAGAGTGTGGCGGATTAACTAATGGTCAATTTGAAACACCCAACTGAACTGAGTCAGTGTGGTTTTGGGTGTGGAAGAACCACCTGAGGATTGTTGCCAACAGCATAAAAGGAGAACTGGAGGGGAAGATAGTGTGTTGCTCATTCTCCTAGAGAAGATTGTGGCGCTGGTTTTTCTGATATGAACTCAGCTCTTCTCATCATCAGAGGAGCTCATGTCCTTGCTGTTACTGAGGATGGCTGCTGTTCTCTTTGCGGTGCTCTGGCCTTTACTTTGAGCATCACCTCCTAGTTCCAGTGCAGATCCCTCAGCCTGGTGGCACAAATCCTTCACACCACTGGCACAGACTTTCCAGCTTCCACCACTGACCTTTGAGTCTCCCAGGGCAGATTTTTGATTTAGACTTGCATGAGACATTGTTCTGGGCTCTAGGCTTCTAGCTATAGTCATGGAGGACATTGCTACAGGCTCTAGGTCTTCAATTGGAGTTGTGCAGAACCTTCCTGGGGGATCCAGGCTCTCAGCTGGATTCTTTGGCATTTGGATAGATACCTTGTACTCCTCTGCATTTGCCTTTTTGGGTGAATAGAATAAATTAATTCTATAAATTATGTCCTGTACTAAATTTGTTTCCTTGCAAACTCTGACTAAAACAGAGTACCATATTTTTCATTGGAGAAGTTTCATACTTTCTTGATTCCATTAATTCCTAATTATTTCATTTTCTTGATGCTGTCATAAAGGGCATTATTTTTCTCATTTCTCTCTCAATGATACTGCTATTGATTTATAGGAACACAGCTAATTTTTGAGTGTTGACTTTGTATCTCTCTATGGATATTATTTCTGGAAGTATTTTGGTAGAGTTTTGGGGATCTTTTATGTAAAGGATCAGGTCATTAGCAAATAACAGTTTAACTTCTTCCTTCCATATCCATATCCATTTTGTTTTTTCTTTTGTCTTATTACTCTAAGTAATGTTTTGAGAACTATACTAAACAAAAGTAATAGCAGACATTCTTGTCTTGTTCCTGATTTTAGATGGAAAGTTTTTAGGTCCTTTCCATTTAATATGATATTGGCCACTGGTTTCTCATAGATGGTTTGTATCAGGTTGAGATAAAGTTTTTTTATTGCTATTTTTTTATGAATGGATACTGTATTATGTCAAATGCTTTTTCTGTCTATTGAGAACATCATGTGATTTTTGTCCTTCTGTTTATGTGATATATTACATTTATTTATTTGCATATGTTGAACCATTCCTACATATTTTTTAAAAAGTTGTTCCATCTCTTTTGTTGAGAATTCCATTGATATTCAAATGTAAATATGGCATGAATTCAACTTTGTCATGGTATATCAACTATTTTGATGACTGAACTGAACTCTGTGTCAAGGACACATGTACAATGACACATATCACTGTAAATGTAGAAGTGAAACTAAATTTTAAATGGCATTTCATGTCCTATAAATCCAATGGATCAATTTCTCAACATTAGCAAATTATAAACTTATTTACAATTTGAATGTATTTCATATTTATATTTGAGTGTCTATTGAATTATCAGCAAGAGATTAAACATACAAAATCAAATATTGGGTTATCTTTAAAATATCATTTTAATAACTATTTTAATAATAATTTAAAAAATGGTTTTCCAAAGTAAATAATATTACATACACTAAATAAAATGAAATGGAAATTAAGAAAATAAAACCATTCACTTTTTATAAGATTTCTAATCAGGTTAGTGTAACTTACATTATATATTTGAAAAAATTTAATATTTAACTTTATAACTTTAGAATTAATGTTATTTTTCCTTATTTTCTCCCAATATTTCATTTATATCTAGTGTTTCCTATAGCAACATAGAATGAATTTTATGCTTGATTTCTTCTAAAATGAATTTTAACTATAAACTATTGTACAAAAGCAAGAAATAGCCACCAGCTTCTTTTTCAACATGTAGATTTATTCTTACCCTATCTTCTCCCACATAACAAATACACAGAAACACAATTTTCTCTTTTAGTTCTTGGTAACTCTATTGACAATTGAACTTTATTTCTTCTTTGTTATTAAGTTATCACGTTCTATTGCTTTTTTGTTGATTTTAGCTTCATAAAATATTCTGCAATAAGTCAATAGATCTTTTTTCTTTTAATTGGTAGTCTAAGGAGTCTTTGCAAATAAATAAAATTTTAAATTCTTGGGACATTGAGATGTAAATCACCTTATAAATGCTAAAGTGATAATATATCACAGGAGATTGCTAGAGTAGAATATTCATTACTTATACCTGAGAAGAGTAACTTCTTCATTTTTCAACTCTTTATTACAAATGCCAGAAAATATTAAAGACTGGATTATACTGTATTTGGTTATATAATAAATATGTATTAGTTTATTTCTCTTTATGAAGCCCTTAGATGCTCATGTAATACAAAAAATTTCACCATGTGTATTATCATGCTGGTCTGTCCATGAAATCAAATACCTATGAGTTTTACTAAACAGACGCATAAATTAACTGGTGTGCTTCAATAATAAAAGCTTATTCAACAGTGTTAAATGAAGCAAGCACTAGCCCATGGCAGTTTAGAAGTAGAATAGACTTTTAAATTACCCAATTTAGAGATAGCACAGAGTCTTCTGTTCTATAAGTGATTAAAAGTGAAAACATCTCTTGAATTGCTGGAGAAGCAAAACAGAATCCAAAGACAGGGTAATGCTGTAGTGGGAATTTCCACACTACAGTCAAGTCAGTGAAATAATGCAGCTCTATTGGATAATTTATATGAAGTTTAAAAAGTTATCATGAATATGGTTTAGAATTGAAAACTATTTTTGTAATTTCTTTCAGATTGCACATTATATATTTACTGAAATAGAATCCTTAAAGCTGCTAAATGAACTGTATTATTAAAAAATCACTTCTTTACAGGTGTCACTTAAAATATTAAGTAGTTATTTTTATGTAAAATGTCCCATAAAATTCTGTTGTGTTATGAGTTGGGACTCACTTAAAATATTAAGTAGTTATTTTTATGTAAAATGTCCCATAAAATTCTGTTGTGTTCAGAGTTGGGACTTATGAAAAGTGAGTGGAACATGTGGACACAATTCTCCACTGTGGTTTCATTTCATAGCTGAGTTTACTATTAGGGGTTGCGGGCCAAGGTGACTATAGTGGCCGTTGTGGGAATATGTTTCAAAGTCAGAGTTCTCAATCAGGTGACTCTCTCTGCTTGCCACTGTCATGATGTGAACACTTCTCTTTCTCACTCCTCTCTGCCTTGACGTTGCTGCCTTGGAGCCAGGTGTCTATAGGCCGAAACCGTGAGTCAAAAATAGACTTCTCTTCCTTTAATTTTTAGGATTAAGAATTTTGTCCCAATGATGCAAAGCTGACTAACAGAGAACCTACATGGGTGAAAAGTTAAGGAGTGATTATTAGAGTAGTTTGATTACAGAAAAACTGTACAAGGAAAAGTTAATGTAGTGTATTTTCACATTAATTCAACCTAGTGTTTTAAACTATTTTCGCTTTAAGTACTTGAAAAAAATACATTTAATCTGAATACAATGTATATACCAATTTAATTTTATTTAAAGTTCTGGCATGTTTATATGATGAGATTAAAGTATTGAAGAAAAAGTTCCACCACAATACAATAGTCCTCAAGGAAAAAAAGAAAATTCTGTGTTTTAAGAAGCTTTTTTATTGCTAAATATCTATTCAAGTACCACAGATAGGTTATGCTGAAAATTGTAAAAAGTACTGAAAACCCACAAACACTTCAGTTTCAGGCAAGAGAATGTAACAAAAGGAATAAAATTTGCACTTGTCTGGGATTCAATAGCTCATGTAGTATCACTGATTTATACCTTGAAAAACAACACAATGAGATCACAAGTGATATCTAAAAATTTTAGAGAACAGAATTTGTAGCATACAACAAATTTTAACTCTCATTTTCAACTGGCTGGAGGTCTTGTTTTTTTTTTTTTTGATGATATGTAGAACTATTAGGCAATATTTAATTTTTAATTTATCTTGATCTTTGTCAAGTTCAAGTATAGTAAAACTGATTAAGCAAGATGAAATCAGACTAGCAAAAGAGAAATAATTTCAGATTGATTTGTACCTTTTGTTATGACTTACAGACACCTGTAGATTCTAATACCACAGCAAACTTGATGCAGATTTAGACTCCAAAACAAAATAAATGTTATACTACAATGTGAAATTAGATTTTCATTTTGTTTCAAGGTTTAAATATCTCATCAGTGTGGGTTTACTCACTAAATGATAAATGTACTATAATAGATGTTTATCAACATATTCAAAGGGGTAAAAGAACTCAAATCCAGTAAT
This sequence comes from Dasyprocta punctata, assembly GCA_004363535.1. Classification (NCBI taxonomy): domain Eukaryota; kingdom Metazoa; phylum Chordata; class Mammalia; order Rodentia; family Dasyproctidae; genus Dasyprocta; species Dasyprocta punctata. Next base: position 13,652 of record RJWM01017186.1, on the reverse strand, counting down.
AACTGTGTGAAATGTGTAAAAATTATTGAAATGATTTCCTGTAAGCTTATAAATTCTTTTCTATCCTGCTTCCCAAATTTAAGATCCCAATGCTGTAAGTATCCATATCAGATTACATTGACAAATAAATCACCACATTCAATTTCTATAATATAATTTAGAACAGGCAAATAAGAGATTTCTTTTATGCTAATATATTGACATAACAAAAAGTTTTAACAAATTTCAGAAATAATACAAATTATTCTTTAACATCGTTTTCTGTTACAGAAACTATGAAAATATGAAAAACAGTAGAAGAACAGAAGAGAAGCTTTGCAAACATTGTTTGGAAATAAAAGAATTTACCTGAGCTTAATGTATAAACAGGGAACAGCAACGAAAAAATTACGAAGTGTGTAGAATGCCAAATCAAAAAAGCAAAGATTAAGCATCTCAGTCAGTTTATTCCCTAGACTACCATTTAATGTAATATCAACTGGCAATGTAAAGTAAATTAACTAATTCACAAATATTGGAACATAATCATTTCAACAAAAATGTCAGGAACACTAAAACTGTTTGAAAAAAATGAGGTATTTTAAAATATGGATTAACTTTATAAGAAAAAACATTGAGAAAATGATTTAGTATAGAACAATACTGTTTTACATCCCATCATGAAAGCAGCTCCAGGTAAACTGTAGATCAAAATGCAAGATACAAAATACTAAAAGCTCTGCTATTGACATGGGAAAATACCCTTTTTTTTCCATTTAACAATATTTCCTAGATAGATTATGAAAAGCAATGACTAAAATATTTTTTTAAATTGTTCATAACACATAATAATAAGATAATTAACATCAGATGTATAAGGTGGATAAATACATTTTCAAAATATGTAAGTGACTGTGAATGCCAAGTTCTTAAATTCACAAAATACAAAGTAGATTTAAATCAGTAAGAAAAATAAATGATGGCACACCTTTACAATATATGGGATTGTTATCTATGACATAAATGTCCCTGACTTCATCCTTGAGTATAAGAAAAAAAAGATATTCAACAGTCTATTTCATCAAACAAATAAATTTAAAATGTAGGCATCAAATCCATATATTTACCAAGTTAAAATTTTGTATTCACTTATTTAGGCTATGGTGCCTAAATCATTTGGCAAAACACTAGTTAAATTATGAAAAAATATGATTTTAATTTAAAGTGCAAATAATGGTAAAGGAAGGTAAGAATAGCAAAATGAGACAGTGAGTGAGAGCACTCATGGAGGGGATTTGAAGTGTTAGGTGAATTCTATTTGTTGCACACTTTGTAGGTACGTGATTATTTTTGATAGCACATTGAATTTTATATTCAATGTGTGTGTGTGTAGGAAGCCTCTGTATTAAAATGTTATAGGTCAGTAAAAAATTTTATTATGTCAATAACTATTTCAAGAAAAATGGAATAAAGATGCTTATGAAAGAAAACCCTATTTTGTAAATCCTTGCATCTTATATTATTGTGTATCCTAGCAAGGATGTTCAATTTGAATTCAATGTTTGATTACAGATGTATAAATAGAAATAGGTTTCTTAAGCTCATACTCCTTTGGAAAATAAGACATATTGCTTGTTTACAAAAACATCTCAAAACAGTCAAGTTCAAATGAACATTTATTTAATGAGACAGATTTGTGTTGCTCAAATTGATCACAGTCTACAAGTATTTTTATTGATGATTTAAACTGCAAATTATCACTCTGAAGAAGAAATTTTCTTCCTAAGTGTAAAATAATTCAACTTGACAACAATAGCAGATGTTTTTAATAGAAGTGATAGGTTTTGTTCTTAATGAAATTAAAACATTCCAATTTAATTCTGCTTAATATTTATAACATTTCCAAATATGAGAACCACATTCTTATAATAATTTATCACTCATTGACTATCGTATTATAAACAGAATACCAAATGGGACTGAGATATTATGAATCAAAACTTGAACATATAATTGTCATTTAGATAGTTCAATTTAACTGTTTCAGCTTTGTTTTTAAACAAAAAAAAATATGAGTACTAACTATTTAACAGTAAATTTAAAAACAGATTTAGCTTTATAATACTGAGACTACTTGAGAATTGGACATCATAGGAACTTGAAATTCTTAGGACTGGTATACCATACTAAAAAGTACTGTCTTCTTAGACAGAATGTCAGTCTTGTCTATGCCAAGGCTTCATGCTGGAGGTGGGCCGTGAATTTACTGATCCTCTTCATCCAATGTTCCTGGATCAAGAAGTTTTTTTTGAAGATTAGACACAATAAGCTTATTTTTATTGTTGAGACTAAATATAAAGCAGTTATATATGAATAATGAACAGAGAAGGATGTTATAACACTGATTTCAATTTCTGTCTCTACCAGAGAAAGTTACCAGGTTATTGATTTCCTTGCATAATTAACAATTTTAGTATGCATACTGTTTTGAATTTTTGTTTCCATTCCAGTTTTCAACTTAGGGTACATTGAAAACTTAGGATGCTGGATTTTAAAACAGGTTGCTGCATGGCCAAGAATTTGAAATAATTAGTACACAGATTAATAATGAAATTAAAATTTTGCAAAATGATAATTCTTTTTGAAAATGTTTTGCCTTTATGATCACATTTTAAGCCAATGCCAGTTAAGCCAACAGATTTCATTTGATCTTCACTAAATTCCCTTATTGAATTGTATTATTCTGAAAGTTTTCTGCATTTACTACTAAGCTTGGTGTTCCAAAAATATAGAAAATGATGCTTCTTAATTGTTTTACAACCGTCATTCCTTCTTTAAAGTTTTTTTTTTTTTCTTTTGTACCTGCAATCAAACTCACAACCTCCTGCCTGCCAGGCAGGCATTTAGGCCACTGAGCTAAATCTCTGGCCCTTGGTTAAAGTTTTTATCTCTTTATTATCTAATTTTTTCCTAAGTTTCTCTTTGAGCATAACATGAACTGGTAAGATGTTCCTTTTTCTTTTCATTTTTTTCTTTTTATTTAGTTTTCTCTCCATTTTTAAAAATGTATTCTTTTCTGCTTACAAAGTAGGGGATGGTAACTGCTTTGACACAGAATATTGTAATTCCTGGGAGGAAATTACTATTTAATTAGAGTACCTATGTGCAAATAAGTGAACAAGTGAATAAAATAAAGAATATTTTTGAAATGTTTCCACAGTTACTATTCTTCTCTAGCAATGTGAGGTTTATGAAAATTGATGATAATTTTACTTTTTAACTTCTCTCCATTTCCAAACTACAAATGTTGCATGTCACTGATTTTTGGCAATGCCAATCAACAGTGTTTTAGTTTGTTGTGGCTTCTTTAACAAGTGGCATAGCACTGTTCCACCCACTGTATTGTTTAACCAAAGGTAATGTATTTTCTTACACTGCTGGAAGCTTAAATTGAAGCCAAAGGACAACATGTTTTGCTTCTTCTGAGGTGTCTCTGGTTTGCATGGTGACCAGACAAAAATGGTCAGAAATCAGTGAAAGAAAGAAAAAAATCTTGGGCATGAGCAGAATCAATTGTAAAATCTGAGACAATTTTAAGTTTACAGATATTTCCTTAAATATATTTTTCTACCAGTCTAGGAAACATTTTTACTTGAAAATTAACTATGAACTCTGAAGTATCAATTACCTTTCAGAACCTCAGCATCACTCTTCATATTGAAAAACTTGCTCAAATCTTCATAGTTTTTCTTCTTACATTCACTTCTGTTGTGACTTAAGAGCAGATTGCCATACTGTAAGGTGAGATAGGGAGAGGTCATAAGAAAAAGAACTGTATACAGGCTCCTCATAAAAGTTTGCTAATCATATATGTATATATGTGACATATGTTTTTAAATGGATGCATGCATAAAATATAAAAATATATAATTATAAAAATTCAAAAGTGAAACTTCTACTTAAGTTTTATGTCTACATTTGTTAATCAGTGCTCACATATTTTAAAATTTATTGTTTAAGTGTTTTGAAAGTATTTTTAAACACATAGAAGAATCTGTGATATTACATGAAATTATGAGTAATAACTGAAAATTTGGGCCACGTATGAAATCCATTAAAACAAGCAATTTTAAAACTTGAACATGTATTGTTAAGAAATTACACTCTTGCTCTTTCTTTACAAGAATGATTTGTCCTCTAATATAAAAGCAACTTATTTTACAATTTTCATAACATTTTAAAGAAGAGAATTGCTTCATACTATGTTTAATATCGAAAGTACCTAGACAAAACATGTACTTTCTTGACACTTTAGCATTTTGAAGACCTCTATTTGTCCCTATTCTAATTTGAAAATTCATTAAGAAATGTGAAATTGTTCAAAAGTATTTGCATTTATAAATACAAATAGCTTTAAAATGAACACCAGAGAATAATCTGTCAGATTAGAGGTATAGAAATATAGAGATCACCTTTCATTTGATAAAGGTGTGGTAGTGTCAGGAGACATATAGATCTTCACCAATATTAATCAGCTTATTCATTCTTTTGCATATGCCAAACCAACTCAAGCATCCATTTGGGGACCAAATTGTTCAAACATAAATACAGATTACAGAATATGCAGGATTATCCAGTGTAAAGAGAGGTATTTTACAGGTTCTAGGAAGAGAAAAGTCAGCACCTCCCAAGAATTGGCCATGCTGGGACTGGAAGGACCCAATAAGCAGCCAAATAGCCAGTCTTTCTGGTAAACCATGCAAGCTATGCAAGTTCCAGGAAGAGAAAAGTCAGCACCTTCTATGATCCTGCATGGATTGAGAATCAAACCACGCCCCCTCAGCTCCACCCCCATCTGGATAAGCAACCCGCTGGTTTGAGGGACAGGTTGAGTTGATAGCAACTAAGGTACATAAAGTAACTGAATGCTTGTATTGTTTGGTTGATTTTGCAAGTCAGGGACCTGCGATCTGGGCATCTCTTGCAGGGATGACAGCATACAATGCAGCATATATGGGGGATTTCTTCCTATCTTGTTTTTGAACTCCAATATTGTTCTCACTGTTTTGCTTTGTTCTGGTTAATAGTTTTGGTGTATTCAATATTCTGGTTTGACTGGTTTTATTCTGTGTTGTTTTTGGTTTGATTTTGTTATACTTGATGGAATGGACAACTATTGTGAAATAACAAGATATACTATGGTAGCTATTGTTGTTTTCCTAGCATCCTGCTTTGAGGTTCTCTACCAGTTTTGCTGCTTTGTTTTGATTAGCTTTGTCATGTTTTGTTTTATTGGATTTTGTGATTTTCAAAATAAAAATAAGTAAATAAATACTATTTATCACCAAGGCTCATGTGTATGAATATAATGAAAAATAATGATGTCAAAAAAATGAAGACTAAGAAGTCAAAATGTATTTTCAAGCACTGTCACCCAAAGTTAAGATAGCCTGAATGAAAGTATTAACAGACTAGCAGCAATGCTCTCCAAAAGCTAATAAAGCATCAAGAGAGAGAAAAATAATTATATACAAAACCATGTACGAAAGTGTAAATAATGTGATTTTTAAGAATATATGAAAAATAGAATAGAAAAAATTTTTAAAAGTTCATATAAACTAATCAGTGGGGTTCTTGTAAAAGTCCAAAGCTAGAAAAAGTCTTTAAATTATTAGAATAAATAAAATGAAGAATATAAACATTTTAAAGCATAGAGTCATATCCCAAATATATCAACTCATTAAGGTACAAAAATAAACATGCACTCACACATTTTTAACAAATTAACTTCAACTTCATTCTTTTTGAGACAGACTTCATTTAAAGACAATGTGTAGTAAAGTGAAAATGGATTTTAAATAATAAAGGAAATAATGGCCCATCACCTCTCCTCTTTGTGGGAATGTCAGTAAACCATGCAGAAGGGTAGAAACCCCATCAATTACCACTCTGCTATTCTAGAAACCTGGGTGCTGAGGAACCCAGTTGGCTGGTTCATTTCTCTACAATGCGGGGTGGGTAGGTAACACAGGAAGCGCCTGGAGTAGGCAACTAGATTGTCCAGATGAACGTAGGGTAAGTCCACTCTAACAAAGGGAAATACTTTGCATACAAACCTCTAATTTATGGTTAGTTCTGTTATATAACTATAGACTTTGCTCCTATGGTCTAAAGTACAAAATCAACAACTCTCAGAGTTTGCCCATTTCCAAATTGTGCTTGATACTGTCACTACTGCTAATTGTACTACTGTAGCTAGGATGTTATATCTGTTGTACTCAGTTCTTCTCCCTTGTGCAACAATATTGGGAAGCTCTGGAGTAATAAACTCATCACATTCCTACATCAAAGGACATGGGACTGAGTCAAACAGAAACCAATATTCCACTCACAATTGGGAAATAGGCTTTTGCAATAGACACAAGCCAAGAATTTCCTATACACAGAAGATATCCTTGAAGAATACACTTTTCCTAGATAGGCCTTGATACTAGTGACATTGCTTCCTACCACCAAAACTCACAAGGATCATCACAGAAAAAATAAAATATTTTGAAATAGAAAATATCAAAAGAAAGGAGAAAAACGCAATCTCAGACGTCCAATCCACCCAGCAAAGCTTCAGGAGGCATTAAAATAGAAGAAATTGGTGTCATACACCTGAAATTATAATTATAAAGGGTATAGTTTTGAAGAATGAAAATTATTTCTGAGGCAAATTTTTAGCATGAAACACAAAATTAGCATTACTAAAAATTAATATTATAGCTGATAACAGTATTGAAAGTATGGATGAGGACAACATTTCATGGAGATATATTTTAAGTATTAAGATTTAATAATACTAGCAATGAGATTGAAATAAATGCTGAGATGTAAATCTCCATCTCAAAAACGCAAAAATGTCAGCTTATACAAATAATCTACAATTTTATCTAGACTGTATTCTTGAATTCTGATTTGTAATTGCAAGGATCATTATAATATCAATTTTCATTCTGAAAATTCTCTTTTCTATAACTTTTCCTTTATAATTTAGTTCCATGCTGATTCTACTCCATTTAACCAAAGGCTCAGACAGTGGGAGAGTGTTCAGATATTTAGTTCATTCACTGGCTTTACATTGTATTTCTGAAAATTTATAACTATTTAAATCTAAGTGTTATAAAAAGTTGCATATATATCATGAGTTATCAGAAAAATGCAAATCAAAAACTCATCACAAGCTGGAGATTTAGCTCAGTGGCCTAAGTGCCTGCCTGGCAGGCACAAGGTTGTGAGTTTGATCCCCGGTACCAAATAAACAAACAAACAAAAGCCCCAACTCATCACAATATTACAACCTTCTAGATAGAATGATATTTATTAAAAAACTAAAGAAAAAAAATTGGTGAATGCAGTGAAAATAGTATGCTCATACATTACTGAAGGGAATGTAAATCACTGCATCCATTATGGAGAACAGCATGGGTGTTCTCTTAAAATACAAAAATATTTCTGCCATAAAATCCATCACATTTCTAGGTGTGTATGTATGTGGCGGTTAATTGATTAATTTTCAACTTGAGTGAGGATTACTTAGCTGAATTGAGAAAACATGGTTCTGGGAGTGGAAGACCAAGTTTAAGGAGAATTGTGCAAAGATAAAAAAGGAGAATGGGAGGGAAAGATTTCAGTTTATTTTCCTTGGCGTAGCTTAAGTCGTTTGCTTTGGAGGTAGGTTGAGTCTCGTCATTGCCATGAATGTCTGGTGTTCTCTTAGGAAGATCACCAGTCTTTGCCTTAGCCTTGGGCATTGTCTCCTGTCTATCAGCACAGATTCTTCAGCTTGCAGCCCTGATCTTTCACCTGAGGGCACAGACTCTAAGTTCTAGCACCGATCTTTTGACCTCCCAGTGCAGACCCCTCAGTCTTCTGTTGTAGATTCTTCAACCTCCTGATTTGGATTCATGAGGGCCATTGCCCTGGGCTCTAGGTCTTAGGCTGGAACCTTGGAATCTCCAGTGCATGGACAGATCTTTTGCACTCTTCTACATTTGACTCGCGGCATCCATCATAGGCCAGTCTTGTAAATTTTGATGTCCTGCACTAAATCTGATTCAGAGTATGTGTGGTCTTTTGAGGAGCCTTACCCCAGTCCTTCAAGCTTCAATAAGCACTAATACAGTATACAAATAAAATGAGATTAGATTATCAAAGAGATACTTATGTGCCCCTGCTCCTTGCAACAATTTTCACTAACAGTCAAAATTCTGTTTAGGTGTCTGGCTAAAGATGAATGTTAAAATATGGTACATATACATAATGTCAAATGTATCCAGTCATAGCAAAGAATGAAATTGTGTCATTTGTGACATGATGGAGTGAGTTGGAGGACTTTATGTTAAATGAAATGTAGCAGACTCAGAAAGACAAACATTGCACGTTCTCACTCGTATGTGGTAGCTAAACAGTTGATCTCTATCGGGGACCCAGCCTAGATCCCCAAACTTCTGAACAAGTGTACGGTGAAGGTTTAAATAAATGAGATAAGTGGTATGATTTTAGGGCTCCAGGAGGATCAAAGCCCCCTTAGAGTTCTTGACTCTGCAGCTATCATGAGGGCTAAGACAAAGGGCTTCTCTGGACAACCCGTATATATTTTCAAATAGACAAAGAGAGGGGATACTGAGGGAGGGGCTGAGGAAGGTGCAGGAACTGAGCAGGACTTGGGAGTCACTTCAAGGACATCTCCAAGTAGGAAAGAATGACAGAGAAGGAGAACTATTTTATCTCCAAAATGGCCTTTGTGATGGGACTGTGATGTCCTGCAGAGTAAGATGCCTGCAGGGCCGTCTCTATTAACATAATTAATTATGGAGCGAATATGTCCTCAGCTGCTACCTTCTTTACCTTGCCCTTTGAGGTATCTCTGACCTCATTAACCACTACAGGCCTCAGTCAGGACCAGTGATTCATAGAGATTCATTTACTATGAATCAGCTCCCATCACCAGGCAAGGGACCTAGGCCTAGGACAGGCTCACAGATAAATAAAATGCCAAATAGTAAATTTTAAATCCTGCTCAGAGCTGCTTTGTACTGGTCTCCAACAGATCTCAAAGTACAAAATTGTAGATTAGTAATTCCTACACCCTAATAAATGGGGAAGGGGCGAAATAGAACAAAATTAGATAACAAGTATAAGAGTTCAGTTAGATGGAGAAATAAGGTCTATCATTCTATAGCACCATAGTGTGAATTTAGTTGGCAATTACCAACTATTTCTTTCATACAGTACTAGAAAAGAGCAACTCAAAGTCTCCAAACATGAAGACATGATAAAGAGATGAATTTTTCACTCTACCCCATAAAAATGTCACATTATTATATGACAATTAAAAAGAAAATGTGGTTTGTTGAAATGTCCCCCCCCCAAACCTCATGCGGTCACGGGAGGTGGGCCTTTCTAGGGTAGCTGAATCTAGAGTTTGTGATTGGTTTCTTGACTAGCTCTGAGATTGGCAGTGTGAGTGCTGCACTGGTCCCGGGGCCAGTAGCTGGTGTACAATATAAGGGAGGGAAGGAGGCATTCTTCTTCCCTTTTTTCCCTTTATGCTTTTTTGCTCTTTTTGCTCTTGTCACTTCTGTTATCTCTCGCAGCCACCATGTTGTGCCTCAGCCACGCCACTCTGCGGTGGAGTCAGCTGAATATGGACCAACACTGCCAAAAACTGTGAGCTAAATAAACCTTTCCTCCTTTCATTTTGGGCCTCAAGTATTTCATCTCAGCAAGGAAGGAAAAGTAACCAAGACAGAAAATAATAAGAAATTAATAAATAAGTTTACTTATGTAGTGTTTGCCTGAGATTATCATTATTATGTATTATATTAATTCTGTTTCCACTTACAATCCTTACCAGCAATATTTCTCCTTTTTTTTACTTTAGTTTTGATTATTAATTCCCATATTTCAGGAAACAAAAATGTATATCTTAGTGATATGTGATTTAATGATCAGTACAAAAATCTAAACTTTGTTAGGGGAAGTAGCACTTGTTCTCAACTGGATTATTTCAGAGACCATGTTAACAGTAAATAGGCAAAAAGTTTGTAAGCTGTTAGCACAAAAATTCAAGAAAGCACAAATATTCCATATTTTCCAAGATAATCGCTTTTCAAACAAACATCAAATTTCCTAAAGTGAAATTTTTCCTACATTTTCCACACATCTATATAATTTAAGAATTTAAAATTGTCTTTTGAAAGGAACTCCATGTATTTTATGTTTTAAATTTATATGGAAGAAACTAATATCTAAACTCAGAAATGAAGTTTGTTCTCTAAAATTTCTTCAAGTGATCTGGGATTCTGTGTGAGACCTTTGCTTCACCTGTCATTATTTTAATACAGATTTTTTTTGATTAGCATTAGCAGAGCTAATGCACCAGTTTCAACTTAAAGTGAACAAAACAAAAATAAAAATCAAATATCACTAAACGTATACTTCTGTTTCATATTTGTTTTTTACTTTGATGTGAAAATAAAACATTTTCTCAAGTAACTATAACAGTTTGGTTCATATTTATTCATGAAAGGCTGGAAAGAATTCTTTCTGACTGGTTCACCATGGGAAAATTCTCATGGACAGTTTTGAATCCTCCCGCACAGAACTGACTAAAACCAGAGTGAGGCAGGTGGAGAGAGGAAGGAAATTAAATTCACACTGGGCGAGCTGTGTAAACTTTATTTTCCATGTCTGAATAGTGTTTCTATCTTAAAACATTATATGTAACCATGTGGGTGTATGTCCTCCCAATTCTCTGACTAAGGGTTTAAAGGCAGTCACAATGAAAACTTTCTTCATTGTCAGTGCAGATAGCAGGGGAAGACATGCTTTATAACCCTAGTATTGCTCAATTAAAGTGACAAATAATATGAACATTTGCTGGATCCCAAATGAAAGAGGAATGAGAGTCAGATACTTCAGAAAATAGTCTAAATGACATGCAAATTATGGTGTTCCAGGCATTTTCTAAGAACCAGAGAAAGCACTAAGGCCAATAAATAAATGTTCTTTATTACATAGTTCTTTTTTCCAATATTTACATTTGTCCCTCTGTCATTTCACTTGCTTTTTTTGTGTCCTTTCTTTTAAATGGTTGTTTGTAACACTGGTAATTTACATATTTGAATTATCTATTTCACAAAATTAATCATATTTAGGCAACCAAATACCACCACTCCCTTTGGTATCCAAAGGTGATCATGAGATTTGTTAAATGAGTGAGGTACTTGTTTGGGGTTTTAGAATTATAACTCAGGAAGTTCAGATTTTGGTAGGAACCAGATTGTCTCACAGTAGGGATAGATTTTAAGGGTCCCTTTAATCATAAAGAGAGAAAGTTCAAGTGAATTACATAGGTTGTTTGTCCAAATCAATGATAGAAGGATAAAATTACCTTTTTGTTACTGCTGTTTTTTTCTGGCACTGGGGATCAAACTCACAACCTCACACCCACCAGGCAGGTGCTTATGCCACTGAGCTACATCCCTGGCAAAAATTACTTTTGTAGCATGGAACAGCTCAGACTGTTTATTGAAGACTACCATTGTTTTAGGGAATTTAATTATCGAATCCTGAGGGTATTCTTTTGGAGGAATGATTTTGATTTGGCGTGTCAACAGTTCACTGAGTGGCCACTACGGAAAAAAAATAAAGTCTTGTCATCAAATGGAGTTACCATTGTCAGTTTTCTTTCACATATTCATAATCACACATAGTCTAGTGTGTATTTTTATGGAAAATCTAACAGTAAATGAAAAATTCTTTTTTTGATAAAACATTTCAAAGGGCAAATAAAACATTATGATATAACCACTGCTTTAATCACACAAAATATATAGGATATTTTCTTCTTGAGTAGCCCAACTCTCATAAACTTGGTTAATCTTAAGACTGTAACACATAACTTAAAATTCCCTTTTGAGAATAATTTTTATTTTAAAAATCTTTTTCTAGAACTCACACTTAGTATAATTGCTTCATTTTTTTAATTTTAGTCCAGAACCTTAATCTACTTTATATGTATCTCATCATTAGTTTTTTTCTGAGAATAATTGGGTAGCTATAAGATATAGCAAGTTTCCAAATGCATAATCTCTGAAATAGAAGATAAATAACTTGGTGACTCTATTTCTTGTGAATGTTTATTTTACTTCAAAGGATACCACTTTACATTCTCCTCTCTATTTTTTTCCTTTTGCTTCTCTTCTATAAAGAAAACTTGGCAGATAAATACTAAAAATTGAATGAGTTGCACAAAACAATTACAGTGGGTAATATCTAGTTTTCCTTTTTTTGCTGTGTTACAACTATGTAAAAATACTCTTATTTATAAGAGATACATGTTTCAAAATAAAGTGATAATGAGTGGCTAATGTCATTATTTTAAAATTACAAAATAAAAAAAATATTTATATGTAGTTATTATGATATTTCCATCCACTAATAATTCTTTAAAGCCCAAAGATGTTACAGTATTAAATTCTTTTATTTTTTTACAGATGTAATTCTATGTGAATTTGTCTTGTAAGTAAACCATTACCAGTATAGATACTATTAGAGTCAATTCTGCCAATTTTAAGATGAATCTGTGTCCCATTTTGCATATGGATTTAACTCAAACCACTGGCAGGACTTACTCATCAGTGGCAATTTCTGGTTTTCAACCTTCTCTCTCAGGTGCTCAATGTAGTGGAGTTGGATATCTGCTCTATACAAGTGCGTACTCATGATAACCTCCCTGTATCAGATGTCAAGGTACAGCCTTCTTGACTTATTCCACCTATGCTCCCACCCCATGTGACCACCTCTCTGTCACAGTCCGATCCCATGGGTCTCACTGCTGCTTGCTGTGAAGCCATCAGTTACAAAATTATAACTCCCCACAGGACATTCAATCGGGTAATACCTTAAACCCTTCCAAAGGTTTCAGTCCACAGGCACCTCATATGTCTCTGGATAACATGATGTCATTACCTTTGAAGGACACCAGCTCATTGTTGCAGGAGGTTATGCTTTCCTAATTGACCCACTGTGGTGTGCTGTCCTCCTCTGTAATGGATCTTATAGCTTACACACTCTTTCAGTTCTTTCATGTGTCTTTTAGGTGCTTCCTCTATGTCCCATATGATCAACACACTCAAACCTGCTTGTTTTCCAGTGGAGGCTCTAGAGAGGCCATATTAAAAGGGGGAGGACAAAAAACAAAGCAAAACTTTTTGCAGGTCAGAGAAGAGACATAGGGTGTCTGCTAAGGTAAATAGTTTTCTGATAGAAGGTCACCTGGTCATAGATTAGAATCTTGGGTATCGGGCTTTATGTCTATTTAAATAAACATTCTGTGAAAGGCAAACTGTACACAAGCATGATCAAATTCCCCAGAATGTCCTTGAGGAACAGATGGAATTTATAGCTGCTCTCCAGAGTGATGCAGGTCAAGACCAAATATAAAATACCAATGCTGTAAGAATTCCCATTTTTATAGGGAAGTCAGACATTTCATCAAGAGAGTTCAAGAGCTGTGTCCTTTTTAAAATAATTTTTCCTGGGTAATACTTTGTACCTTCAAAAAGAAAAATCCAACCTTTATGTACATGAGATTTCTTGCATTTCATGCTCTCATTCTCATT
>RJWM01017185.1:0-43784 GCA_004363535.1 Dasyprocta punctata | reverse complement strand
ATCATGGCAGACCAAAGCTATTCACCTCATTGTGGCTGGAAACCAGAAAGGTGAGAGAGCCAGAGCAGAAGCAGCTGGGAACCAGATACAGTCTCCAAGTTCACACCTCCATGATCCAGTCCTTTCAAGTAAGACCCACTCCTGTATCCATCACCTTCTAATAATACCATCAAATTTTGTCTCAACAACTAATTAATTCACCTAAGGAAGTTAGAGACCTCATGAGCCACTCGCTTCCAAAAAGCCCATCAGCAACCAAACATCCAACACAATGAACCTTTTGAGGGACATATAGCCAAACCATAACACTGTGAGAAGAAATCAACAAATAAATGGATTCCCGTAGAAACATAACTGATACCAGTTGTGTATGTTACCTTTCTGTCCAGGAAAAATGAGCAAATTCCAATAAATCAGCATTACAGAAAGGAAAGAGGAGTTTCCTTGGATAGGCTGTGCTCAGGGATGCCTTCTTTATAGGATTATTTTACTCGAGTCACTATTGTGGCCCCCATGCTGACCTCCCAAGAGGCAAAACTCCCCTTTTTAATGCCATGCCTAAAAGCACAAATAAAAAGACAAGTTAGAAATTTCACTATCAATTTGCTAACTGCTGAGAAGAGCTAATGAGAAATAAACAGAGTATAAATAAAGCAAATTAGAGTCTGGTTTAACAGGCAAAGGTTTCAAATCTCATCAGAGCTAATTTGCTTCCTGGAGACTCCATGGAGGGAAAGAAATCCTACCAAAGTACATCCCACCCACTCTCATCTTTGCATTTTTCTGCTCCAGAGGGAGGCAGGCCTGAGGCTGATTCCTGGCTTAGCTGCTTATTATGGCAGATATGTCAATTTGGGCATGTTATTTAACCCCACTTAGACTCATAAATAATGCCTGCTTCTCAAAGTTGGTGGAAGAGAGTAAGTATCACTTTGTTAGGGCTATGCAGTAGAGGTCTTAGGCATCCCTCAGTAGTTCATGTATTGAAGGCTTAGTTCTCAGCCTGGTATTACCAGAAGGAGGTGGAACCTTTAAGTCCTTGGAGGCATGTCCTCAATGACTTAAATTTTCTCTTATGGATACACAAAAAAATTAAAAGGATATCAGTCACCCTGGTTTAGGGCCCCAGCCTACACTAGCATAGTCTCATCTTAACTAATTATATCTGCAAAGATCCTGTTTCCAAATGAAACCCTATTCTGAAATACAAGGTTTATTCAACATGCAAATGAGGGGGAAAGAATTCAAACCAAAACAAAGAGTGATTGAAGCAATGTGTGTAAAGCGGTTAACATGATGTCTTGGGCATGTTAGCTCCTGGACGCACTACCCTTGTGGCTACTGTGACTTCTCAGTTTTGTGCTTGGTCCATTTACTCCTGCCTGACCCTTGCAGCCCTCACTAGGTCACACTATGCTAAGGTAATGTAAGAAGCATGGCATGATGTACACGTCTGTCATGGTAAATGATTGACAATAACATTATCATTGTAATTGTATATACAATTATCCTGATCTAAACACTATCCTAAGCACTCTTATTTATTAACTTTTAAAAGGTCGAAACAACTCTCTAAAGAAGGCATGATTATTATTTTCCCCATTCGATAAATGAAGAAACTGAAGGAAAGAGAGGGTAGGAATTTGCCCAAGACCACACAGCCATGAGGTATTAACCCTAGAATTCTAACCCAGGAAGGTGGCCTCTGGGCCCCTGTGTCCTCAACCAACAGCCACAGTCTCTTCCGTGTGTCTTCCAAATATCTGTCTCATCACTGGTTTTGAGGATCCATATTAAGAATGGAGACAAAGTCAGTCCCGTGCCACCCATCAGATCCATGGTGTCAGTCCCACTGTGAAAGCTGGGTCCATGGGAGCAGATGGGACAGATCATCTGCTTGGACGGGGGGTTGTAAATCACGGTCTCAGAGAGACACGACTACAGGTATCTCCTCTTTGTGAGCAACTTCAAAATGGCAGAGGGATCAGGAACGCAGGCCTCACTGTCTGCCTCCTTTGCACACAAAGGAAAAGGAGCACATTTTGAATGGTTTCCTTTTAGTGGGACGGTACACGGTAGTGTTTAAACCCGATCAAGTCAAATCAATGCACACAACAGACCACAGCTTGGCAAAGTCAGCCCAGCAGGTTGTTCAACACTCACCCTTTGTCCCATTTCCGCCTTAGATCTGGGATCTGGAAACCTGCAGTTGTGTGTTCACAGCTTCCTCCAAAGCCAGCAGCATTAACGGGGAGCTTACATCCTGTCTGTACCTCTTGGAACCCCGAGCTCTGTGTGTGACCACCAGTGTCGTGGCTCTCTCGCACACGAGACTAAGGTATGGGGCCGTCTGTTCCCTTGGTTCCACACACTCAGCACTCTAGAGGGTTCTGGAGAGCCCGGTGTGGCTGTTGCCAACCTTCTCCTTCATGCTCTACAGGCGGGATCTCTATGCAGGCTCCTGAACCACAGAGCCTGTGGCTCTAGCTTACAGCTTATATTTGGGTAGCTGTCTTCAATATTTTCTTTTAGTTCCTCCAGCATCACCTTCCTATACTATTCAAAAGTCTACAGTCTGCCTTATTGACCTCTGAGGCCTAGTCCATCCACCTACTCCTGGAATAAACTTCTCGAAACTGTACTATGTGAGCGCTGCTTATGCTGTCCAAAGGCATCAACCTGATCAGCACAGGGGAGTGGAGAGAGCCCCCAGGTAGGGTCCGTCATCCCTCTGCTGTGCTGCTCTCACCTATGCCCTGGACTTGTAAGGCAGGGCAGCCAGGTAGGAACGGCACATGCCTCGGTGAGAAGCTGGCTCTGTATAGGGGCCTCCCTCCGTGGGCCTCTCCTACCCGGGGCCTTCATGATCTGGATTTTTTTTTTTTTTAAAGATAGTAAAATACAACAGAACATAACAGAACAAAGTCAATCAAAACAAAGCAGTAGGACTGGTACAGAACCTCGAAGACCAATAATGTGAGTACAATAGCTACTATAACATACCTTGCTATCTTCAGATTAGCTGACCATTCCAAAAGGTGTAGTAGAATTGAACCAAAAACAAAACAAAACAAAATCAATAAAAACAGAATATGAAATAAAGGAAAAAAAGAAAAAAATTATAACGATCAGAGTAAAGCAAAATGGTGAGAACCATATTGGTCCTCGAAGACAAGACAGAAGAGAGTCCCCCGTATTTGCAACATTGCCTACTGTCATCTTGCAAAGAGACATTCAGGGTGCTGATCAGAGGCCTGCAAAATCTACGAAAAAACACTAGCGTTCAGTTGCTTTATGTACCTTAGTTGCCATCAATTTAGCCAGACCTCAGAGCCAGCAGCTTGCTTACGGGGCAGGGAGGTGGGGGATGGATGATGTCCTTGATTCCAAGCCCACGCGGGCTCAGCGAGTTGGGGCCCAGTTGGACCCATTCTGCTTCTCCTCCGGGGTCGCAGAGTTTTTAATGCCTGGAACACAAGTCTCCTTGACCCCTCTGCACAAGAATGGACCAAACTTCCTTGGCACTGCTTCGCTAGGCCACACGAAGGGAAAATAGGTGCTTACCTGCCCATCTTTCTATGCTCAGAGAGGCCACTTAGCAGTGCATACTAGTGAGCGCCAGGTGTCCACCTCTGACCTGTGTGGGCTGGGACTGACTAGTCTTACCGAAGTTTTAAATTCTGCCCCCAGGTACCAAAAAGTCCCAAAAGCCCAACCCTGAAGGTTCACAGATGAGTAAGCAGTGACCTAGAGAAAGGAATGCACTGTCCCAAGGCAGAACTGGAGCGGAGGTAGGATGAGTCCCCCTGTGTCCAGGTGTCCAGTCCCTGGCATTCTCCCTGCAACTGTCCCTGACACTGAAACATCAAAACTCTCCAAGACATCAAAGGGGAGAGAAAACTCTAAGTTAAAGAAAAAATCACACAATAAAAGGCACATCGCCTGGTCTCACTTCTCCAGAGTCTGCAAAGAAGGCTTCCTTCAGTCAGTCCTAAGAGGCTCGGTGAGGTTAGTCTCAACCCTTTTTTCAGGCTCTGCAGGGAAAGAACTCTCCTCTGGCCACCTGGCAAGGTGGCAGGGTGCCCCATTTGTGCTTTAAGAACCAAACGATTCTCTGTGTTCCCAAAGCACAGGTACCATTAAAGCCAGCTCATGGTGCAAACATGACTCACTCTTATTTCCTCATTATCCCTCCCCAACGTGTCAACATAAATTCATTCCTCCTTCCCCATCAGCAGTTTTTCCTCTTGGTTTTTAGCAATAATGCAAATCCAAAGTTCGTAAGCATGATCCAAGACAAGGTTACAGGAAAGCTTTTGCAAGTGACTATCACAGCTGACATATTTCAAATCCTATCTGTCTCATAATGGCAACTGGGTTTTCTGAGTCAAAGATCATGAGGATAACCTCATGGATGTGTTTTCTTAGTTTCTGGATATAGGCAAAGGAGGAGTCTCAAATATATTTATTGTACTCAACAATCAAATCACAGGTCAAGAACTAGCCTTATAGAAAAGTAATCCTTTTTCATACATTGGAATTCCATGGAGAAGTCTAGAATATAAATCGCTGGCCGGGTGACCATCCACGCCCTCCCTAACCTGCTGTCTGAGCTTGTGCGGAACAGCAGAGCCCAGGCAGAATGACTGACACATGATTGCTGGCCGGGCTCGGAAACAATCTTGGGCTCTTTGCTCAAGATGCCAAAACAACCACTGAAAACAGAAGCTTCAGTCAATCAAACTGCTGTTTGTTCTACATGATAGCATTATGTAAAACAAACAACCTACTTGATTGATTTCGTTTGGAGTGAAGTGAGTGGAATTCCACTTCACGGCAAATATAACCTCAATCTCTAGCACCAACACTTAAGTGCCAGATAATGTCCCCCCATCACAGCCTGCTCCTCATCCCTGCTGTCACTCAGCAGCGACCTGCACTGAGTTATTTAATGCTCATCTGCGAAGTAGGGCAGCCAAGGCTGGGAAAGGGAAATGAGGCTGGCGACCACGTCCAGAACTTTTTCTTTGGCCTGGATTCTCCATCGCCCTCCTTCCTCCTCTCACCTAAGCCACATTTCGCCTTTACTTTCCAAAGCCCAGGGGTGGTCCCCAGGGACGTTCTCAACACCCCTATGTCAAAACCTGCTCTTCCCCACAGAGGCTTCTGGGCACCCATGCTTCCAATCTGTCAGAGGGTCAGTTGTTGCCTCTACACAGCAGAGGGACAGCAGATGACAGAGCAATGACCACAGAACCGTGTTAAGCATCCACTGTATGTTGAGCCCCTCCAGACATTTATGTGTACCCCCCACATTACTCCTAAGAAAATTTCCATGAGGGTTCCATTGTGCAGATGAGGAAATTATTCCAATGGGGTTGGGTTGCTTAGCCCAAAGGTCTGTGCTGCGTGCTGACCTCCCATGCAGCTCATGAGGCAAGGCACGGATCGCTCAGGTGTGCCCTTCACACCTGGGCACCTGTGGCAGTCAGCTCGCATGGCGCCCCAGGACCTGACTGGCCTTGTTCCCACTGGGAGAAGGAAGGGCGGCTGCCTTTCTGGGCTACTCCATTTGTATTTGGGGGGGAGGGATCTAAATTACCGTGGAGAAAATTCATTGTGCGAGCTCACAGAATCGCATTTCCCCTTCCCTAAAGAGGAGATGTGGGCTCTCTGTTTTCTTACTTGGCAGCCACTATACTCACCAGTTATGCATGCGATACTCTGTGTTGATGCTGTTGTATGGTTTCTCATGTAAT
The DNA here is from genome assembly GCA_004363535.1 of Dasyprocta punctata. Taxonomy (NCBI): domain Eukaryota; kingdom Metazoa; phylum Chordata; class Mammalia; order Rodentia; family Dasyproctidae; genus Dasyprocta; species Dasyprocta punctata. Next base: position 38,025 of record RJWM01017185.1, on the reverse strand, counting down.
CCTCAGAACAATCCTTTGGAGTAGGTATTATTACTCCTATTGTACAGATAAGAAAGCTGGCATTTAAAGCTTTTAGACAACTTTTCCAGGGCCCAAGATGTCAAAGCCTATTCTCTCGGCTACTCTGTCATGTAGCAGCTGATGTCCCCTTCTGGGTATCCAGGTCATGCCTTCAGCTCAGGATGTCACTATCTCTGTTTTTCATGAACAGGACCATCCACAGAGCCCCACCTCGTGCTTTCCCACCAAGAGACTGTGGTGTGCTGCAGGGGCAACCAGCTTGCAGGCCTGTGGGTGGCTGCTGAGAAGCATCCGTGGAATCAGTTGCTGCTCCTTTGGCAGTGGTGTGTGTCTCTGTGAGTGTAGGCCTCTCTGTCCTCCTCTTAGAGCTGAAGGATATTTTCTGAGGACATTCTATCCCTGAAAGTACATAATAGGAGGCTCAAGTCTACTCTGTTAATTCTCTCAAATTATTTAGACTTCTTTCTACAGAACAAGATGGAGGAAACTAAAGTTTCTCCAGTGGCTTGTAGTGTGAACTATTTGAAAGGACCATCTTGGTGGTATTATTTCATTGAGATTTTCTTGCACGGCATAAAGCAATTACTCGTCCCCTAAAGTGCTCTAACTCTAATTCATGTTTAAAGGGACAGAGCCTTCCACACTCCCTTGCCCTCACCCAGGGGCTTGTGGGATCAGTGCTGTCTGTATCTTTGATGACTGGCAGAGCTCAGTCCACAATGGGCAGGTGATGTAATCAGTGCTTGTTGAATAAGGGAAATATGCATATCCTGTGATCCATTTTCTTCTGCTCTTATGGGAAGACACACCCCAACTACTCTAATGAAGATTCAGTGTTCTCAAATCTCCCAACACAGTCATGTGTTGCTTAACAGTGGGATAGAGTCTGAGAAAAGGGGGCTGGTAGCTATTTTTTCACTGTGTGAACGTAGCAGATCGTAAGTTACACAAGCGTAGATGGGATACAGTACTACACACTCAGGCCTATCATGGCCTGTGCTTCCTAGGACAGTGATGAACAAAACAGCACAAGATCAAGTCAAGGATAAGAGACAAGATGCAGTCAAGAGAGTGTAAACACAAGACATTGTAGCTGCTGCCAGCATAACGTGGGATACTATTTTATAGCAAACTTTTTTCCACAAATAGAAATACACCCTAAAATAATGATTAAAATATGGGTTATAAGCCAGTAACAGTCATTTATCATCATTGTCAAGTATTCCATACTATACATAATTACATGTGCAATACTTTCTCACGACTGACAGCGCAGTAGGTGCATGTACGCCAGTGTCACCCCACACGTGTGCAATGTGTTGCACTAGGATATTAACATGGCTAAGATGCCGCTAGGAGACAGGACATTTCCAGCTCCATTATAATCGCCTGGACCCACTATTGTGCATGCAGTGGATGCTTGACTGAAGCATCTTTACACAGTGTGTGACTTTATTAATTTTTGGAACCACTGGCCTGGGCAGCATCACAGAGAAGCAGCCAGGGTGTGTGGCCTCACCTCCTTTCCTGCTTCCTTCCAAAGCCAGACCTTCCCATCTAGGGGGTTACAACCTGGTCACACCCCATGCCACATGACAGGTCTGCTTCACAGTCCCCATACTCATTCAATCCCGCCTCACTCCTAGAGAGGCTCTACTGGCCCATATTGGTTCTTGACCCACTTCATTGCCAGGATTTTATTAAGTATTAAAAAATACTTAATATTTTTTTATTTCCTGGTATGCTGGCCAGAAGTATTTTTATAAGGACTCAGTCTCACTGTATCTCCAAGAAGGTGAATGCTGCATATTTGGGGTCCATGCTCATGAAGAAGTACGTATCTTCCATAGTTATCAGAGTCTGTGGTCACTGCCCGCTTTGATCTGTTCATATCCTGATGGCTTTCTTTGAGGATGTTTTTCTCTTAAGGGTACATTTGTTTAGTTACGTAATAGGAGCCCTGAGTCTTAAAACATAGCCCCACACTTCCTGATTCGTTCTTCCAATCCAGGGTTTTATCATGAGCTGAAAGATGTTCAATTAAGATCTGATCTTCAACCATATTATGTGTCACTGCAGGTTATGAAACTCTGGGTTACGGGCAAGTGACAGACACCACGAAGGGTCATACTAAGGGGCCACTGCAATATTATGGTGAACAGACGAATGTAACTGAGTGCTAAACCTCTCTAGGAACCCAGAACTTTCAGAGGAAAGAAAATACAGTGTGTACCACTGAAAATCATCTCTCAGTGATTTGAAATGCACAAACCTCAGTGAGGTTGTCTTCTGGCTTCTGTTTTGGGGACCCTTGAGTCAGTGGAATTTTCTTTTTCTCAAACAGACAGATTAGAAGGAACATTCAGCCATAACAGGGCCAAAAAAAAAAAAAAAAAGACACTATCCTCTTGTGATTTCACCTTGCAGATTATCACTGTCTTTTAGAGATTCCTGGTCAGAGGCCTTTGAGAGCAGACGTCAGAAAGCCTGTCCCAAGGGAATCCCTTCCTGCAGTGGGCCCTTGTCTCATCCAGTCATGAAAGATGGCACTCAACTCTGTCAGACAGGATCTTCATTCAAATGTTGCTCAGGAGATGGGACTGAAAGAAAGTAACTAGGACTAAAACTTGTTAGACTGAGTGATGTCTTAAGGCTGAGAGTTTAGAAGAAATATCTACCTCCAAAAAAGGTCGCTGTTCTCATTCACTTTTGCCTTGATGGTAAAGATATGTTGCTGCTGAAAATTCAGTTCACATCTACTGTCTCTGCAGGTAGATGGGCAGACTTGTACCCTATGCTTTCTAACTCTTCTGATCTTCTGTGATGGGCTGAATTCCATAACCTCAGATTCTAGTGTTGAAGTTCTAACCCCCAAGGCTTCAGAATGTGACAACATTAGGAGATAGAACCATTCACTTCTTCTTAACTGATACACCAAAATAGCAAAAGTATACATATTAAAGGGGGTAATGCAATGTTTTAATGCATGTATACATTGTGTAATGTTTAAACGAGGTTACATGAATCTATCTCCTCAAATATTTGCCCCTTATTTCTAGTAAAAACATTCAAAATCTTTCTTCTAGTTTTTTGAAATGCACGGTATTGTTACATATTTATAGTCACTGTACTATGCTATAGCTCACCAGAACTTCTTGCTCCTGACTGTAACTGATTGACTTCCCCATCCATCTATCTTTCCTACTCTCCCCAGGGCCTATTAACCCACCATACTGCTCTCAACTTCTATGATATCAACTTTTTTATATTCCACATACGGATGAGGTCATGTGGTACCTGTTTCTGTGCCTGACTTATTTCACTTAACATAATGATCTCCAGTTCCATCCATGTTGTTGCAAATCACAGAATTTCACTCTTTTTTTTTTCACTGTGTATGTGGACACATAAATGTGTGTGTAAATATCTTTATTTTATTCAGTCATTCATCAGTTGATGTATCATTGGGTTGATTCTATATCTCAGCAATTGAGAAGAGTGTTGCAATAAACATGGAAATGTAGATGTCTCTCTGATGTATTGATTTAATTTCCTTTGAATATATACCCGGTAGTGGAATCTCTGGATAATATGGTGGTTCTATTTTTAATCTTCTGAGGATCCTCCATACTATTCTCCATAATAGCTGTTTTGATTTGCAGTCCCCCCACCACCAGTGTATATGGGTTGCTTTTGGAGTAGGTCCTGTAAAGATGTGATTAAGTTAAAATGAAATCATTAGAGTCACTAATCTATTCTGACTGGTATCCTTATAAGAGGACACTAGGACACAAAGAGACCAGATAAGGTTATGCATAGAGGAAAGTCCACAGGAGAACACAGTGAGGAGGTGGCCATCCACAAGCTAAAGTAAGAGGCTTCAGAAGAAATTGACCCTACTGACACCTTGATCTTGAGTCTCTAGCCTCCAGCCTGCATAACAGTATGCTTCTGTTGTTGAAGCCACCTGTGGTATTGTTATAAAAATCCCAGGAAATAAATATATCCAGGTTAGACTTTCAGTCCGTATGCTTTCAGGGTACACTTTATCTGTAATAGTTATGGAGCTAGACTTCTAAACGCCAGCCCCTTTTAATTGAATTGCCAGTATCTCTAGGTCACTATTTTTCAGCTTTTTATATAAATGGTAAAAATATGGGACTTTGAAACAGGAAGACAGTTTTCTGAATTCACTGGGGCTCACAGCCAGTCTGGGATCACCTGTCTGACCTTTGACTCCAGCAGAAGAAGGTATGTGCTTCTCCAGTGCCTTCAACCACTCCACAGGTCCATACCTGTCAGGTCACCCCACTTTGTCTCCTATACCTGTCATGTCACCCACTTTGTCTCCTAGGTTAATTACTGGAGGCAGAGACAGCTGTCTAAAAATATGGAACTACAACAACAGACATTGCCTCCACACCCTGAAACAGGGCAAGTAATGTTAGGATGTTCTTAAGAGGTCCCCATAAAATATTGATGCGAGATGTATAGTGAATGTAAAAGAAATCAAATGAGAGAGAATCTAGGATTTGTGTAACAATCCCACATTCTTTTTCTCTGGCCTTTTACATTACTTAATAACTCTGAACTTGTATTCCAGGGGGATACAGTCACGTAAGTCAAAATCTGGATTAACAAACTGAAAGCAAGTCTCTTGTTATAGTTCTTACCTCCACCCAGGGCTGTTCACTTCATTCATTCATTTGCTATGCCTGTTCTTCACTAAATTGCCCTGATTCTGGCCTGTAAAAGTCCTACAGGGAATGCCAACATTTTCAAAATAGCAGAGGGGAATAAATGAAGTCAAAGTAAGAGGGAAAAAAATGATCAAGGTCATGTGGCTATAGCCACAGCCTGTATTTCCTAGCTCTGTCTTTGCTGTCTGTGCAGTACATACCACGACGCTAGGCACTGAGTCTTTTCTCACAGCTGAGCAAGGGCAGAATCCGGACTGCAGGACCAGGAGGGTGCCCAGATCAACTGTGCTTTTGACTTGAAATACTTTTAACTGCGGTTTAAAAACTGGGAAGGAAAGTGTGGCTCCTCTCATTATCAGTTAGTCAATTTATATAAACTGATTTAGCCGGGCGTGGTGGCGCACGCCTTTAATCCCAGCACTTGGGAGGCTGAGGTAGGCGGAGTGTTGTGAGTTCTAGGCCGGCTTGGGCTACAACGCGAGCGCAAGGCCGGCCTGAGCTACATAGTGCGACCCTGCCTCAAAAAACCAGGGCCGGGAGTTTGGCTCAGTGGCTTAAGTGCCTGCCCTGGCAGGCGTGAGGCTGTGAGTTCAATCCCCAGTGCTGCAAAAAAAAAAAAAATATATAAACTGATTCAAAAACTAACAAGGAAAAATGTTTGCCATAAGTGGTAATATTATCTTTCTAGATGAAAAGCAAAGTGAATTCTGTGATTGTACCTGTATGGAAGTGAACCAAAATGAGTGAGTTTTGTTCAGCTTGGGTATGAGAGAGATTATATTTCATGGGGTGTATTTTGTGTTTTATTTTTCGACACAAAGTTTGTCCTGGGGGACGGAACCAAAAGGATGCAGGGAAATTTCCAGAAGAAAATATGTCCTAGTATACCTGAGGACCCCAGTTATTTCCTAGGGGTGATTTAGCCAATTAAGGTCTGCCTAGAACATTGGAGAAATGTTCTGCAGATTTTGACAACTATTTAGAAACAGAGATGGAGAGTTCTGCAGCTTCCCACAAAATGCTTGGTTAAGAAATAAACCAGAGCCTGGAGCAATTAAATTCGACCACCATAAATCAAAGAACAAAAGCTCAGTAAAGTCCCTCTTGAATGCTAAAAGGGTGAAGCAATTCTTGGTCAGTTTCTGTACATGCCCTTGCCTTGTGGTTCAAGCATACTCTTCGGATCAGGTAATGTTCAGGAAGGCCGCCCCGTGGAGGAGCCACTAACATTTGGAATGGTGGGATGACATGTCTCCTGCTCTTTGAAGTAACACTTAAAACATTGAGCCTAACTCATCAATGTGTGTTTCCTCTCATAATTCATAAGAAATGAAAGAGCTTATATTCTTTTTCTCTTCATTGACCACATGGATTAAATTAAGCCAAATATTAATTCCACACACACAAAATTAAACAAATGAAAAGCTTCTGTATTCAAATGTAAAATTCTGTTGTTGTCTTGGGTGTACTATAGCTGTTGGATGGAACAGAAGAATAAACTCGTATTTTGTAAGTGAAGTGCACCCAAGGAGGCTATTTCAAACTGATACCCTTTCCCTACCCCACCCCCACCTTCCTTTTAAAAATAGATTTTGGAATGCCACTGCAGTCTGGTACAAGTCAAATTACGATAGAAGCATTCACTCCCTTGTTCTTTCTTTTCTTCCTAGTTCCTTTAAAAATATTTTTACCTCATTTGTTTTGCTGTTTCCCCCTGTATTTCCTTTCATGGGCAGAAGCACAAGGTAGAAATGTTGTCAGGGTCACCCACAGAGGGCATCCCTGGGAATCCAAACTAGACAGCGCTTGAAACACCCCTAGTTCTGCGCTCATCTCTTGCAGTTCCCGGGCAGGGGGTCCCCGCCTCCACCCCAGGGTGGTAGTCCCTCCTGAGCAGCACCCGCAGGGTGGCCCAGCTCTACTGCGCATTCGTGCACCCCAGGATGAAGTTTAACCTGTCAGTTTTCCAGCGTTGACTTCATTCTTTCAGCCTCTTGTCTTGTTGTTATGCCTTAGTCCCTCTCTAAACATAAAAAGGAAATGAAATGTCATCCATGAGCAGCTCTACAGAGAGAAAAGTCTTTTTCATGGCTTAGAGTCGGGGAAGGGGATTATTGAAAATGTTGACCAAAACTAAATTTTAAATCTGCCCGTGGCATTTTCTTTTCCCCACTTGCTGTGCTAGGTGATCATAGATTTCTGAATGTCTTTAAACAATAAACATTCTTTATGCATCCGAAAGTGCACTATATTTCACAGTCTAAGCTTTGCATTCTCAGAATGATTTGAGAGACGCCAACCTAGGAAGTCTTGGCATTGAATTTGTCCTTTGGTATTATAAGCTCCTTGGGCCGATGGATTTTGTTTTCGTGCATGCAACAGCTATGGGTCTTATTATGAAGGCAAAACTATGCAGCCCATCCAAAGAGAGCTTGTCAGTTGACATATGATTTGCTGAAATGCAATCACACAAACGTCAGGAGTGGATTGCTTTTCATTCCCACTGGCACTAAGGGAATTTGCTTTGACATTTCAAAAATCTGCATCACTGTGGGGGTGAGGGGTAGGGTTATTAAATGTGCCAATACCTTCTCTCTGCAGTTGTGAGTGTGTCAGTAGCTCATTTCACTGCTTGTATAACGTGTCTTCTTCGGCTTTGGATGCGGGATGTACCACATGACTTTCACCACTTCTGGAAGCCACGGCCATGCTGGAAGGATGACAGGTAAGCCCTAGTCTGCTGTGTGGCCCTCTGAACACACAGCGGCACATGATGAGGAACGCCTTCATCCAGAGGCTCTCTCTGCTTTGGGCCTGCCTTGGGTAGTCACAGTATCTCAGGAGCCTCTTCTGTGATAGGATTTATTATCAGGCTGAGGCAAATGCAGGTCCAGGTAGCCCTTCCTCTCACGAAGGGTTGATAGCTTCATGTTCACACTGGAGCAGAGGCCACGCATGCAGCTCTCCATACTTCAACTGAGAGTCCTAAGGTACATGAAGGGTAGATCAGGACAAGTGTGGGTGTGATTTTCCTTAAAGAAGCATCCACTTCTTGCTTCTGTTGAAGAACAAAACTTTGTATTCACTGTCCCATCCTTGTGCAGTCGAAGAGCCTACAAGATGACTTTTCTGCTACCTTATGGCTTGTAAGAGGTGCAAAGGCAGGGGATTGCTTGCACCTTTTAGTAGGACTCAGAATGTCCCAGCTTCCTGGAACTCATTGACCTTCCACAGAATTATCTAGATCTTAAGCCAGTAAGACAAGTCAAGAAAGCAAAGTTGCTGTGCCCAACGGTGCCACTGTCCCACCCTCTATGTCCCCCGTAGATAGTACAAAAAGTACAATTTACTAGAATACAAAATTCAATGAAGACAGACTTAGGACAAATCTTGACTTTTTATAATTGCTCAATAAATATGTTTTCACTCAGCAAGTATTTGCTAAGTGACACTGGTGGGTCAAGTATGTGTTGCTTACTGAAAATGTAGTGACAAAAAAAACCAGATAGAGTGTCTGCCTTCAGAAGCTTGCAGTTTAGTGGATATTGGATGAAACTGTAAGGTCGTGTGCAAAATACCCAGGGAAACCATGGCCATGGCAAGAGAATTCTTGAGTTCATGAGTTCACAATGTGCACACTCACTCCATCTCCTACTCATTCACATGTGTTTGTGGAGCATTGGGATAGAGTCATCCTTAGTGGACAGGTGCCGGTGACACAAGCATGAATCAAATGTGACTCCTGGCCTCCAGAAACTCATAGAATGGCAAGGAGATGAACAAATTAGGAAATAGTAGTCATGCAGCATAGGCAAAATAAGAGTGCATAAAACAGCCAATATAATAATGTATAAAATACTAGAGGAGCCCAGCAGTGGGAACCACTGACTTTGTCATTATGTCATTTGGTATTAAAAGATTACTAGTTTTTTTTTCCAGAAAGACAAGGTAGGAAATAGCAAACCAGACTAGAAAAGAGATGGCATGAGCAAAGCCTGAATATATAGAAGCATGTTGTTTAGAAGGACTGGGAAGAGTTTGAGAGGCAGATGCATTACACAGGAGGGAAACAAGATTGGGAAATTAGAGCTTGAAAGATATACTAAAGCATTATCTTGATCTGCTTGGACTGCCTGAACATGATGCCCCTGATGGGGCAATTTAAACAGAAATTTGTTTTTCACAGTTCTGGAAACTGAAAGTTGGGGAGAGATCAGAGGGTCAGCAAGGTCAGGTTCTGGTGAGGGCTGCCTTCCTGCTTGTAGATGGCCACTTTCTTACATGGCAGAGCAAGAGTGAACTGCCTGTCTCTTCCTGTTCTTATATGGATACTAATCCCATCACCAGGACCCATGCTTGTGACCTTGTCTGGCTCTAGGGCTCTTGAAAGGCCCCATCTCCAAATATCATCACCTTAGTTGTTAGGGCCTCAAAATGTGAATTGGAGATGGGAGACACAGATATTCAGTCCATAATAGAGATGCATACCTTATTCTTCAGGTAGAGGGGCATGAAAGAAGGAACCCAGTCCTAATATTCACATGCTATGGAGTAGTGGTTTGGGAATGGGGATCTAGAAACAAAGAAACTTGGAAAGATGGCCACTGGCCTCCTCTTTTTCAGAAGTCTTACAGTGCTACCTTCTCAGCAGTGTTCAATCAGGAGAAGAATCTTAGGTGATGATGGGCAGTTCCTCAAGGGTCACTCTGTGGCAAGTACATGAGGGCAAGGGTGAAAGAACATCTTCAAAGGGTCAAGAGAAACCAATTTCCTTCACATAGTAACTGCCCTGCATGAGAGCTGAAATGCTAGTGGTCAGAGACTCTGAACTCTGCAGCATTGGTCTTCAGTGCATTTGGGTTCTCATCTTTCCTAAGGTTCATATCTAAAACTCCTCCTTTAGAAGACATCATTGGTTTCAATTACTCATAGCACATGTAAGCCACTATGTGGGACAGATGGGAGCCCTGTAGAGACTAAATTACAATCCATCGTGCCTTGGAACGTGAATCTCTGGCTATTGGGAAAGCAAATGACCTGGGCCAGTTCTTGGGTTCTGTTATCTCATTTCTATCAATGCTTCAGGCCGGTGAGATAATCTCATCAATAATATGCCTGCCAGCAGTATGGTAAGGTAAGGAAGCTGCTGGAAATAGCACTTTCCTGGGAAAGGTAAGGCTCAAGGAGTTGATAAAGTACCTCTTGGGTAACCTCAAGACAGACCATCCATGGAGGTTCCAGGTGAGCTTTCAATACGGACCACCATAGAAAGGGGATCCCCCTGGATCCTGTCTTACGGATCAAGGAAATAAAGTTAGGTGTGGGTGATTTAGGGTTTTATTTCTTAGCTTTGCCCTTCTCTTTCTCAGAGCCACAGGCACAAGGAGGACATCGTCTGTGTGGTACAATGCCCACGCTTTCTTCTGGTCACCTCTAGTTATGATGGAGAGATTATCATCTGGAATCTTATCTCAGCCCATGTACACTGCAAACTGAACTCTCCTGGCCCTGTGGATGTCCTGGACCCTCAAGAAGGTAGCTGAGAAGCAGGCTCCAAGCCACTTAGCACAGGCTCCAACCTGATAAGCTGAAGGAGTCTCAGTTTTGGAGCACTTTCCACTTAGGAGGGCTTAGCCCCTTTTCAGGCTTGGCTTGACAGATGAACACTCTCAAAGCTGGAAAGGAGCTTAAAAGATTGACTAGCTTGGCTCTTATCCCTGAATACCTGTCCACCAAAGTTCATCTCACAGGGTGAGACCTCCAGGAGCCCATGACCTCCAGGAGCCCTTTGCTCATCTACTACCAACCAAGAGGATGCTCCGCAATCACTGAATCCCTTTTTTGAGCTCATCTCTTTTGTTTATCTGCTTTCTATTGCCACTTATCATGTACTTCCTCTACAGAGCTAGGAAGCTTGCCTTCCACCTTCAGAGCAGCACAGTTATCACCTCTTGGTGTCTCATCCAAATGAGAGTCTTCAGGCATCTATGCCTTCCTCATCCTCGGCCCCCTCTGATGGGCTGTGACCCACCATTCTCCCACCTGGATCTGTCCTTACAACTTGTATATTGTAATGCAAAACTTTCCCCTCCTTCCCACTCATTTCCCCCAGTTTTTCTGCCTAGTTCCATTTCTTTAAAACTTTCTCTGCTAATATGATCATGGATTCATCCATTTATTTATTAATACTGATGAGCACCTGCCATGTGCGAGGCACAGTGCTAGGGTTGGAGTTTAGCAATGGTAATCCCTGGCCCTTCAATGCTAAGCCTCCTAATAAACAATCACAGGAAACAAATAGAGGATTCAGATTTCTATCAGTTTCATTGCTGGTTGTGAAGGATTGGAAAATTGGCTGGAACTCACAGCCAAAAGGGTTTTCTCCCTACAACTGTTCTTCACCTCCAGAGTTGTCTTAATTATTTTTCTCATTTCTGATGCAAAGTACCTAACACCCAAAGTTAAAGGAGGCAAAGTTTATTTCACTTGCCGTTCATAGAGGTTTCAGTGCCTAATGGGCTGGCTCCAAGGCAGGGTGGCTTGGCAGACAGGTCTCACAGAGGGGAAACAGTTCATGGCGGGCAGAAGGTAGCAAAGCAAGCAAGGGATGGGCCTTAACAGTGTCTTTCTGCCCCTTATATTTTATCCAAGTTACTTATGTCCAGTAGCACTCACCCCCTTAATCCTAGAGCCTTGGAGCCTAGTGTTGCACCATAGATCAATCCCAGTCTCACACACACTAGATGCAGCTGTTTAGTTCTCTGATGTGCAAGACAGAAAACAGAGAGAGAAAACAGACAGAAAGAAGAAAGGCCTTTACTGAGGGCATGGGAGGGCTGCAGAAGAGACACAAGCACCCTATGGAAGCTTTGGGAAAAATCCAAGGGCTTTATTTGGAGTTTGACAGGGGCAGAGTTAAAAGAGTGGGTAGAATGACGTACTGACAGCTGATTGGAGGAGCATTTGCGCGTGCAGGAAAAGCGGGAGGTTTGATTTTTGGGTTTCCTAGAAGAACGCAGAGAGGCTCTGTCCAGCGCCAAAGGCAGCTGTCCTTAGCCCATACTTGGGGGAAAAAGCCTATCACCAGCCACCTCTGAAAAAGCCCCATCTATGACTGTGAGGCTTTAGGGGGACAGCTAGACACAAGCCATAACAAGAAACTAGACCTATATTCCCAAAGCAGAAGTCTACAAACACTCCTCTGCCAAGAGCCCAATAGAGGAGACACAGGGAGTGGGACATTTTTTGCACAAAATTAGAAAGTACTTCCAAAGCCCAGCCAGCCAACCCTTAGAAAGCCATCAGCCTTATATTGCAATCTCCAGCTTTAAGCATTTAGCAAAAAACAAAACCAAACAAGCAGAAACAAAACAATGAAAAAGCTCGAATGAGTCACACAGTCAGAAAATATTTTTGATCTGCTTTCATGGGCAGAACCTCGTGGAAGATGAAGGGGGGACAGATACAAAGCCTGACGCTGCCCTCTGGGGGTTCACAGTCTACATTCAGAGCAAGGTACTCAGGCACAGCAGGGACAATAATGTTAAAGCCACAACGCGAGCGCCATCAGGGCTGCTGAGAGTCCCCTGGAGGATACTGTTTAGAAACTGAAGCCACTGGAAGCCAAGAGATTGAAAAGGCATTCTTACTTGATGGTGTATCATCAAATCTATTCCTAATCTCCATTATTACATATGTATGTAATCTCATGTAATTTACATATGAGATTGTTCTACGAAGCTCTTTCTGAGAGTGTCTACGTTTTTCAAAAGTGGTGGCATTTTCTTCTAAAGGTTTGTTTTTATTGTCACTAAAATTAAAGTCACTGACCAAGAATGTGATGTGGACCCATAGTTCTAGTGTAAAACCCTATTTGCAGCAGTATTTACTGCTCAGAGTTATGTGACTGTTTCGGTGGTTTGGGGGAAACCTTCAGAACGCTCCACTAATGCAAAGCCAGCCATCACCACAAGTAACTCACACTTCCCCACTGCCAGAATTGCCATGTGAGATGGGAATATGTGAAAATCCACACCCTTTGAGGAAAGAGCAGTGCTGGCTCTCCTTGAAGGTTAACCCAAAATGCTGTGCTCGTTTTCACATGGGGTTGGTTAAGCGGTCACCACATTATTTGGAAAACCATCTGGCCGGCTCTTCTGGGGAAGCCGTTCTCAGGGAAGGGGGCAGTTTAGAAAGGAGAGCAAAACCAGATGAGGCAAAAACAGTCTTTCTTTTAACTTTCTAGCATTTTATCTTCATTTTTCCTCACAGTGAGAATTGTTACTTATTCTCTCACATCAAAAAGGAAGAATTTGAGTACAAAGGAGAGACCAAGAGCTTGCAATCAAACTAAAATATAGATTAGTGCTCTCACATCATGACAAGGGCATTTTTACCTAGGAAAACAATACAACAGTGTTTGTTGAATATCTCTTATATGTCAATTTTTCCTACATACTTTTGTATTTCTTCTCATTTAGTGCTTCCATGAAACCTGAGAGTGAAGTACTATTGCACCCATTTTCCTGAATGAGGAAGCTGAAGCTGGAAAGTTAAGTAACAATCATTATAACAGCTGCCCTTTACTGAATGACTTTATGTCAGTTCCTTTCATTACATCCCATCAGCCTTCCTGGCAAGGTTATGTAGCACTATTCACGTAGGGTCTCAGCTGATACACTTTAAAACTCTGCCAAGTGGGTGACGTCTGCATCACAGATGAAGAAAACAGAGGGGCGGGAAAATGAAACATTCTCTCAGGCCCCACTGGGGTAAGTGGGGAAGCCGTGTGCACGCCCATTGTCTGCACCTCTGCCTCCGCCCCAGGTAGAATGTGTGCCAGTGAAGGGAGTTCACGCTTGTTGTGTCTTCCTCTTTCCCATGTCCCTGCCTGGTTCCCAAGTCTAATATTCCCAGGAGCCCAATAACCAAGAGTGATTAACATTTAGCCCAAATCATCATCACCGTCTTCCAGGCATCAGGCGGACACTGAGGTCGAGGAGTCTGGAAGGAGCCCCATTACCACGTAGGTGCCCCTAGATTCTGCCTCTCAGACGACTCAGCTCCCTGAGGGCAACCACCAAGTACGGTATCAAGGGCGTGAGCTTTGGAGGCAAACATCAGGGTTTGAAGCTCATCCCCTCCACTAGTAGTTGTGTGGACTCGGCACATTATGGCTTTTCCTGAAGGGGAGGTTTTCCTGTAAGATCAGAGCATTTTAAGCCTGCCTAGGACTGAGATCGTGGCACAAGGTCATGTTGAAAAAGCACCTGGTTGGTGCCTGTCACCTGGAGCATATCTCTGAAATGGAGAGTCCTGCTTGTGATCAATGTGCCCCGGAAGGCAGGGCCTGAGTCTGCTGTGTCCACCATGGTCCTTGAGTGCACACCGTGATGCTGAACTCATAGGCCAAATCAAGAATTGTGGAAAGATTAACTCACAGTGATGAGACCTGGAGGCACAACTTCCAGTGTTAAATTCCAACACCAACTCCATAATTTATGTAATTTGTGCCTTAGTCTGTTCAAGTTGCTACAACAAAATACCATAACCTTGATGACTTATAAGTGATAGAAATTTACTTCTCACAATTCTGGAATCTGGAAGTCTAGGATTGGGGTACCAGGATGGTGGGGTTCTGGCGAGGGCTGTCTGCCAAAGGACAGACTGCTGACTTCCCCTTGTGTCCCAACATGGAGAAAAGAACAAGAGAACTCACTGAGGTCCCTCTTGTAGGGTCACTAATGCCTTTGATGAGGGAAAGTTCCACCTGCATGGCTTCATTACTCAAAGCCCTTACCTCCAAATATCATTCTACTGAGGGTCAGTATTTCAATATGAATATTGAGAGAGATGCAAACATTTGGTGCGTAATAACCTCTGAGTTTTGTGTAACTGTCCATTTGCCCTCCAGTCTAAATAGTGTGCCTCTGGGACCTCTGGCTCAAGGAGAGTCAGAGGAGGACAGCTCTTTGTTCGGGCTTGCTGTACCCAGGTAAAAATGTTCCTTGTGGTTCTTGGAGGTTTGTCTCTAGGTAACTGCATAGAATTTTTTTTTTGGCTTTTTTTACTTTTTATTTTTAAGAGAATAAAACCAAACAAAATAAAACAGAATAAAGCCAATCAAAACAAAACAGTGAAAGCAATACAGGACTTCAAAATATGATAATAGGAAATCAACAATGGCTGCCATAAGACGTTTTGTTATCATTGAAATAACTGCCCACACCATCACATATAATAAAATCAAACCAAACAAAACAGAATAAAACCAATCAAAACAAAACAATGAAAATGATAGAGGAGTATAAAACTGAAAAATAGGGAATTAACAATGGCTACCACCTTCTCTTTTTAGACGTTTCCTCCCCTTTCGCTTTCACAATATCTATTGTACATTTTGGATCCCCAAAATTTTATTCAATAACAAATACTTGAATTCTATGCACTAAGCACTCTGCAAGGATTAGGGACAAGAAATAAAAGGACAAACATGGGCCCTGTGCTGATGGTGCCCAAAGCCTGGTAAATGAGGGCGAGACCAGGGCAGCAGGACCAGGTGAATGTGCTTGGGACCAGGTTGCCTTGTGAAGGTACGGAGCTGACACCTCCCCTACAGCACCTGCTCAGCCCAGTGTGCGTCCCACCTCTCCAGGTTACACAGCAAATGCAGCTCCCTGGAGACTCTTCTCTGACTCTCTCCCCTCTCACATGTGCTAATAGTAATTTGCTCATTTTTAGTAGTAGTTCTCATTAGTTTGGTTCAGAACTTTTCTTCTCCTTCTTTGTACTACACTCAGCATGATGTCTAGTTCCTAAGACATCCTTAGTTACGGATGAAAAACAAAGGAAGGAGTGAGCATCTTATAATCTTGAGCAAATCTTTTAAATTGTCTAAATGTCCCTCTCCTCTTCTGACAGTAGGAATAATAATCCATCACTATGTAGGCCAAAGCCTGTGGTTAGTATAAAAGATGAATTCAAGGTGAATCAGTATTGCTCCAATCCAAAACTCTTAGAGAGGGTCCCCTTTGGGGAGTGTCTGCAGGGTCCCAGGCTAAGATCCTGAAGGCCTACTGCTTGGGTGTCTCACATCTCCCAGTCCCTCCATCCAGCCTATCATCATCCATCAGGATGGTTAGGGGAAGAGAGAGAGAGAGAGAGAAGACTCGGGCAGCCAAGTTGGATGCATCTGCTGCCTCCCTCATTGCCAGTGGACCTGGAGGTGAGGTCAAGCTCCCTGGACCACTCCTCATTTCTAAGACAAGCCCCTGCAAGGCCCAAGTTGGGCAAAGAAGAGACTGTAAACTTCACTGTTCACTTCATGCTGCCTCCAGTTTCCCCATAGACATTGCTTTCTTTAAAGCCCGGGCGAACCACTCACCATGCTCTGAGCTCAACACTGCCCTCCAGGGTGGCAGTTACCTGAGGAGCCAGGACTCCCCATCCCACTTCTAGACAAGTCACCCACTCCCCTTCTGTCTGCCCAAAGGGCTTACTGAGCCCCAGGCTGCTTGCAGGTGAAATGGGCCACTGGCCATTCCCGAAAGCTGGTGAGGCCCAGAGGGCCTCTGTCAGGTTAAATAAGTATCAAACTCAACTTCTCAGCCATAGGTAGTATGACAGAGGAGCCAAAAGAAGGGGAGCAAAGAACCACGTAACGAAGAGCTGGCAAGGCCTCAGGGATCAGCTCTGGAGTCTGCTCATTTTATGGAGGAGGAAATGAGGGCCCATGAGGAGTTAGAAAACAGGGTCCCTGATCCAGATTGTCCACTAACTAGCTAAGTGGCACTAACCAAGTAACAGGACCTCTAAGCTTACAGTATAACAAAAGGATCTGAGTCCAGCCCCAAAACTCTTGAATTTTAAGTAAAATTGGAAGTTCAAAGCAGCCACCTGTTTTGTTCTGGTGGCAGGGGGACACACAGGCCTGAGTGCGTTTGACCACAGGACATGGGTTTATGCTATTGACCCCTCCTGCCCACAGCTCATCTTCACTGTCCCAGCCCCAAAACTACAGGCCTTATTAGCGCCAGGTGCCCTTGGGTGCCTATCTTTCCATCCACTTCTCTGAAGTACCACCTTCTGCTTTCCCTGGGTGTAAGTTCACACCATCCCATTTCCCCTGGGAAAAGAAGAGGAGGATTATAGCATCTAGGATTTAAGCAGGGCCCAAGAGGAGATGATATGCACGGGGTGCCCACTCCCCTAAGATGTACTACCTAAACATCCGCTATCCACCACAGTAGAATCTCCAGTGAATCCCTTTGAATAGACAACCTTCACAATATGTTTAAGTGACTACACATGAACACCTCAATCCGAAAGACACTATTTGCCACCATATCACAAATCTTCCATATTTTCCTCCACAGCCAAAGCTGGACAAAAAAGAGGTTACTGAGTCATTGAAACCAAAACCCACAAACAGGAAGGCTCTCCTTCCCAATACATGTTGATAATTGTAACTGATCAAAATAAAGTAATTGAAAAGGAAGAAGAAGGGCCGGGTGTTTAGCTCAGCGGCACAAGCACCGGCCTGGTAAACACGAGGTCATGAGTTCATTTTCAAAAAAGAAAAGAAAAGAAAAGAGAAAAAGAAGAAGAGATATTTGCCCTCTGCAGTGAAGCCACAGTGGCTTCAGCACTGGCTCAGAACCTCAGCATGAGTGGGCTCAGTGCAAACAATCCCATCGTTCTGCTTCCTTCCCTCCCAGGTTTGGTCACTTTCTGGAGGCTGTTCCGTGGTGCTGGCATTTAAGCAAACTTCACCCCTGTGAGCTGGCTAGTCCAACTACGTAACTGCCCAGCTATGCGTTTGCTTTCTGTTTTGTTTTGATTCATGACATTAGACTAAGTAATAGAGCAACTCTACCTTGCCCTAAACTTAGCATTAATTGTCTTCAGGGCATTTCAAACTCACTGGAAGAGTCACAGGAGATTGAGTAGTTCCAACCATGCACCAAGCACAGCATTTCACTTGCCACTGTGTGAATGTCTCTTTCACGAGCCCCATGTGTGTGTCAGCCCAGAGGAAAAGCCCAGGCGAGCAGCATCGCGGTAGCAGCAGGAGATGCTCCGTCTACCTGGCTGACCAGCAAGGCTCTGTGCACGTCTATGACATCGAGGAGTATGGCCTACAGGGACCAGAGCTGCAGCCTCCCGAGAGTAGGCCATGAATTTCTTCGTTGTTAAACACTCCGATAGACAGAGCTTTGGTTTCGGTGCAAGATTCTGTGTCGATAAGGAGGAATTATCTTTAAAACCTTTGAAAACAGGCATACAGGAAAACATTGTAATGAAAATATTCATCAGGAAAATGGGCACACATACACTCGTGACTGGAGGGCGAGTTGCTGCATGCTGAAGGGCAAGTTGATTGTATGTAGCTAAAGCTTTAAACGGCACTTCTACCTCTAGGGATTTGGTGAAGACAAGTAATAAATGTACATGTGTGCAGATTATTTATGAGAGAGAGGGGAAAATAGAGGTGAACTACGTGTTCAACATAAGGGGCACACAATGGCATAGTATATTGAAATATTAGCCACTAAATGATGCTATATATGTATTGTCATGATAAATGGTTAAATGGAAAAAGTCAGATCATGTAATAGTATTACAGTGTGATTCCATCTTTGTTAGAACAAAGGACTACGTGCAAAAGTGGAAGTCTAGAAAATATACAACGAGGTTTTAATCATCTTTATCTCTTTGTAGGTGAAGCTATGGATGCTCATTTCCTTCTCTTTTAGGAAAGTATCTTTTTAAATTTTCCCACATATATATTGCTTTTGTAGTAACAAAAATATGTCTAAAATTTTAAGCCCTTTCCTATAACTATAAAACTTCTCATTTAGAAAAAAATCAAACAGTAGGAAGTAATGGAAAATGAAGTTGCCTTTCTGACCTCCTCTACTCCCCTACAGTCCATTTTTATTTCCTAGTAAAACTGTTAATGAATTTGAATCTCCTTCCAGAAGGGTTTCATACATATAATGCATACACACACATACGTACACGCACACACACGCATAATTTTCAGAACTTATTTTTCCTTGAATCTCTTAGGCAACTTTCTAAATAAGCATATTTGCCTTTACCTCATTTTTAAATGATCATATAATATCACATCAAATATATTTCCTGAAATACAATTCAGAGGTAATTAATCACTTACTTCTCTTTATCCGCTACTTCCTACACTATCACAGAAGAAGTTTAAATAGCAAGTAAGAAATCAGAATGTGCTTAGTATCTGTTTTTATTCTAGGTACTAAGCGTATGTGAACCAGCTTTCTGTTGCTATAATATCGAGATGATCAACCTACAACGAGAAAACGTTTACTTTGGCTCACAGTTTTGGAGTCCAATCGGCCTGTTGCTTTGGGCCTGTGGCAGCATATCATGGCAGGGAATGTGTGGCAGAACAAAGCCATTCATCTCATGGCAAAGAAGGAGGGAGGGAGGAAAGAGACAGACAGACAGTCCCCAGGGTCCCACAATCTCCTTCGAAGCTACATTCCCAAAGACCTGACACCTCCCAGTAAGCTTCCCCTCTCAAATCTTCTGCCACTTACCAACAGCACTCATTGAAGACCAAGGTTTTAACCCAAGGTCTTTGGACCAAACTGGGTCCAGATGCAAACTCTATCAGGAAGTGCAGCTTTTACCAGACTGTTTCAAAAATCATTTTTGGTTACTTGCATTCTCCTTGTGCAAGATCCTAAGCACTGAAGAAAATCATAACACTAAGTATCTTGCCCAGCTTCCATTTCATATGCCTCTGTGCCTGGCATGGGGCCTAGCGGGCATTCAGTGATCGCTTATGAAATTAATGGTGCAAGACCAATGACTTGCCACACTGCCTGCTAGACAGACACCCAGGGCACACACATCCTGCAGTAATAGCTATACATCACCACGTGTGCTAAATTCCCACCCTATTCAATGTGTTTTCTTTCAATTTGGATGTGACCTTCTGGAGGGCCCAGGTCAGCATGGTGATATTGAAATTACCATTTTGTTAATTGTTCAAGAATTTGCAAGAGTGAAAAGAAAATTTTCCCCAAATCAGTCCTCTCAAAAGCCCTTTGAATTAGTCTGAAGAGGAAAATTGCATTTCACTTCTGCTCTTGATAAAAACAAGATCTATATTGTCCACCCTGAACTAAAGGAAAAGATTTTAAAATCTTCATTTTTTTTCTTAAAAGTGGATTGTCATTTTCCTTGAATAGACCAGGTATTTTAGTATAAGTTTGTAAACTTAGTAGGTTTAAGGTTTTTGCTGAAGTTAGAAAGCATTAATGCCAAGGGAGAGACCTGAACTCTTACTAGATTCTTCTTCTCAGCCTCTTGATCTTCATCCACAGGGTCATTTCCAGTATCTCACTTGATGTTTGAGGCTGGGGTTGGGGCATTTGGAGGGAGTATGTTGTGGTAGGAGATGGGGAAAATGATTGCCAGAAGAATGCAGGAGATGAAGCTGACTTCTGTGTTCCAACCTAAGTTAAACTAGTGCTAACCTATGGATCCAATGTCTCTTTCACGTGGTAGCAGTCTTGGGGATTCTCTTTTCTCCTTTTACTTCATCAGTTTGGAGCTCATAGAGGAAGACAGTATTCTGCTGTCATCTTCCCTCGATTGCACAGTGCACCTGTGGACCAGGGACAGAGCGTACATAGGTAGGCAGCATCCACCTGGCCTCCTCTCAGCCCCAGTTCAGGGCCAAAGATGTGGCTCCCACTGAGTCTTGACTTCTCTGAAGTAAACTGTGATGGGCTGCTCAGGATGTCATAACAAAATGCCATACATTGGGCAGCTTACTGAACATTTTCTCTATGTTCTGGAGGTTAGAAGTCCAAGGTGAGGGTCCCAGCAGGTTAGATTCTGATGAGGGTTCTTTCCTGGGACATAAAGGGCCACTTTCTTATATCCACACATGGTAGAGAGAGCTCTCTGGTGTCTCATCATAATAGCAGAAATCTTAATGGATCAGGGCCTTGCTCTTGTGACCTTATTTAATCTGGGTCACCTCCTTAATGGCCTTATTTCCAAATATAGTCACATTGGAGGTTAGGGGTTCAACATAAAAGCAAGAAGACATAATTCAATCAGTAGCATAAAGTTGGCTTATTTTCTCCCAAAATAAGCAAGATCAATGACATCTGAATTTAAGAAAACTCAGTGGAAATGAAGCAGTGAGTCTGCTAAGGAATTATCTGACCACAAGGACCACATCTTGGTAGAGACAATTCAGAACTGGTAGGGGGAGCTGTGTGGTGGGCAAAGGACTGGGCCCATTGTAGCCAGAATAGCCTGACCTCCTGCTCAAAGGGGCTATAGACCTAGTGCAGTAGGTTATCTTGCCCTGTAGCATATGTGTCTTAAAGTAGGTCTGATATTGTTTTGAATTTATCCTGCAAGTTCTTAGTATATTACTGAGTAGCCTGTGAACTCATTGATATATTTCATGGGAAGCATTATAGGCTTCAGACTCCAAGGGTGCTTGACCTGAAAGTGTTTCTTATGGAACTGTAGGAACACAACTTACTTTGATTAAAGAATCATCAGGGTCAAGTAGACCTAGTCATGCTAGGAGTAAGCCCAGCTCTGATTAGAAGACAGGTTAACTTCCGCGGTGTGCATATTATTTATTACTTTGTCTCTATTCTTCCAGGAACCTTTAGGCAGAGTAACACCTGGGATAGTTTTACTCTTGTATCCTGGAGTCACCCCAGAGTCCCCTGTGAGATTCTGACAGATCCCCAGAGCATGCCTCCTCACCCTGCCCTGCAAGGAGGTGCTCCTGCTGGGTGCATGGCAGGGTGGGAGGAGCAGGATAATGTGATGGAGGAGAAGCCATGGGCTGAGGTTGGTGCTGACACATCCAGTTCACCTGTGTTTCTTTTGTAGCTGCCAGGCGATAAGCATGGAATGAAAACTGCAGCCATAGCAAGTCAAGCAGAGCCCAGAGAGCCCAGTCAATGCGGGAATAACATGTGCTCCCTGCATCTCACACTCATGTTGCTGATCAGGACCATGAGGGCATCAGTCTCCCTTGTGAGATGGCAGAGCTGAGTAGCATTTTCCTCATTCTGACCAGCACAAAGGCAGCCCTCCCCAGCCTTGGAACGCAAGGAGACTCTGTAGCCACATTCAAATCGTGTCTGAGAAGGACAGGCCCTGCACACGCAGCTCACAGCAGGCACTCACTGTTCAGTGATGCATTTGAACTTGCAGTCTGGAAGGAAGAAATGATCAGCTTAATGTCCAAGTCTGTGAAAGTCAAAGTCAGAACAAGAGCTTTGGAGAGGGCCCTTGGCAATGCGGTGTTGATTTAAAACTCTGTGAAATATATAGATTCCCAAGAAATGCTTGCCCTTTAGTAAATTGAAAAGAAGGTCATTTCATGAGCTATTGCTCACCAGCAATGTTACAACTCAAAGCAGGACACCTGCTCTGCCAGCAAAATCATGTGTCTAAGGTTTTTCCTTGGCAGCCTTGTAGAATACTGATCACACAGTGTAGCCTAGTCACTGCCTCTGGCGTAGAGCCCTGCACATGTTCAAAATAGAAAATAAAGGAACCAGGCAAAAGGATCAGGAAAAGCTGCTCGCTCATTCAAACCTCCTACATCTCTGTGACCTTGTTCTCAAGGTTATCAAGCAGCACTAACTGTGGGAAGACTCAGAGGATCCGCACTGTGTCATGAGGCACTACTGGCTGATTTAGAAATGCAGTAATGTCAGAATGCTTTTCACAGAGAGGGAACAAATGTCTTCATTAATTCTGATAGTACCTTAATTTGGAGAATAAAAGCTCAGGGCTAAGAGGAAAGAGAGGAAAGAAAGAATAACAGGGAAAATGTGATGATGGCGATAAAAAGCCCCAGTTGAATGTCACAGTGTAAGGCAGACCTATGAAAAAATCAGACCAGAAGTTCAAATGCAGGGAGGATTAGGCTCAGCACTGAAGTGGGAGGAGTAGGACAGAAAAGAGCAGACAGGTGACGTAGAGGGAGAAGGAATGGAGGAGGAGTGGAGAGTACTATAATTTATAGCATGCTTCGAAAAGGGTGAGCAAAGTCTTTTTGGGTGATCTCAATCTGTGTAAGGAAACCATAGGGTGAATCTATGCTTGCTGTTCTGCCCAATTTAACTGCAGATACCTCAGAAAGCAGTTTAAATGTCTTCCAATAAAATTGCACAAAAAACAGAAACCTGTGCCCGTATTAATATATTTGAGCCAGTCCATGCAAATCCAGATGGAAAATTGCAGAATGAAATGTTTCGTCAGGGTTTATAAATCAGGGTTTCCCAAGTTCTACACTCAACAGTCATGTGACCTCTTCTAGCACTCACTTCTGCTGAGCTATGAAATGATAGGTGGGCTCTGATCACCTCTAAGCTTTCATTCCAGCCTTGCACCTTGTGTGTTTCTCTGACTATCTGCTTCACAGAAACTGAATGCATTAATTGGATTCTGGATGTCAGTAGTGATTCTTCCAGGATGCCAGCAGATCAAACACAACCACAGAGAAGATAAGTTGCCTAGTTGCACAAAAGCATTGGCCTGGAAAATATCACATATGAGTTGGTAGTTGGAAAATCAAGTCAAAGCTCAGAGGAAAATCCTCCTGTTATCAAACCAATTCAGTCAGCTTGAATTTTGTTCCAACACAGAAAACCTGTGTTACCAACACGCAGCCCTCATTCCCTATTGTCAGTGTGATCTTGGGTTCCCATTCTTATTTGTTCCTTTCTCTTCTAGCCTGAAAAGACCTCTAACCTTTCCTCTCCAGAAGATTTCGTCCTTGAAGTTGACAAGACCGATGACATAAACCGATGGTCTGAATTTCCTCATGGAAGGTCAGTCTTAAAGAAGCAACGAGCAGGCAATGGAGAGGCCTGGTTCTTTCTGAAAGCCACAGCCTTTCTTGACTGGGGCATCCCAGGTCACTTTGTCACCTGTGTGTGTGTCACCTGCATGTGCCACTTGTTCTTAAGGTCTCTTTCCTGAGTGCACAACTGAGGTCACAACTCAAGTCTCACCAGTCAGATATCTTAACCTAAATGACCTAGGGCACCCTGGGCACACCAGTTTTCGCCATTCGAGCACACGCAAGCAAGAATCACACTCAGCTTATGGCTGATGTTGAGCAGTGCCCTCAGCACTGCTTGAACCAAGAAGGCCCCACCGTCTCTCCCTCAGGAGCCCTGCACAGCCTTGCTGACCTCCCGAGGACACAGGGCAGGGGCAAGCCCGGAAGCCCCAAAGTTGTAAAAACTTGAATTAGTCAAAGGCCCTGTGTGTGCATCAGGTCCTTATGCACTGGGACATGACAGGTGCTAGACAGAGGCAGAGCAGACGAAGACCTCTCCCTCAGTCCTGTGAGATATTCTGTTCCCCGGGCCCCACTTTGGCTTCCTTGGGTTCAAACCACCACGAGGTCCAAAGCAACAGCCCCTTCAGTGACCCTTGCTCCTCTCATTGTCATAGCATTTCAGTCTAGGCCATGGGCACATGCAAAATGACACCACTCTCACCTCCCACCTCGTTGTTGCCGTGGCTCTGTCATAAATAGCTCAAGCTTCTCCCTGAGGCCACCCCATTATCTTAACTCTTGCCTCTGTCTTCAGTCACTAAATAGTACAGATATCTGCAGGGACCTCCTGCCTTCCACCTGCACTCCAGGAAGTACAAACAAGGACTTGTGGAGTGGGGTTCAGGGCAAAGGTTTTTCTTCCAGCTGGAGCAGCAGCCCTTACGAAATTTTCTAAGAGCGTGTGCTCACTGCTGCTCACATCTCTCTGGCCAGCATTCAGTCACACAGCTACCTCTAGTTGCAAGAGAAGCTGGGAGTTCTGTGACCAAGAAAGGAAAGCAAGAAAGGGTTTTTGGTGGATAACTTGCAGGCTTTGTCACCACAGGTCAGAAATTAAAATGTTTCAGAAGTTATCAGAATCAGAGGGTATTTCACATAAAACACCATCGATCATACCATGTGAATCATGCCAGGAAATGTCTGAGAGTCATGAGTCTGAAGTTTAGTTGGGAGAACAGTTGGCTTGTTAGACAATGAAATGACTTGGCTTACAGTCCCATATTTGTCTTTGACCTTGAGAAAGTCATTTAAACGTCCTGTTTATACACCTGCTGGTCTTAAGAGAACGGAAAGGGAGGGAGCGCCTTCTCCATCTTCAGCTGAGATAAACATCAGCACCTTCACTGGTGTTGTTAGTGATGTCAGTGACTGAAGAATGAGCAGCTTTCTTTAAATGCCATCACAGGACTTGTTTTTGTTGTAATCGCCTCTCTCCTTTGAGCGCTTACACCACTTCAGGGCTTCTAAGCAGCATGAATAACAAATGCAGCAGGAGGCAACCAAATAGATGCTGTGTGACTCCAAATAGAGACAGCATAGAAAAGAATGAAGAGAGCAGGCTCTGAACACAGAACTGGTTTTTATTCCCCATGACTGTTTATTGAGAGGCTAAATGAGTGGATTACGAAGTGAGAAACAAGTAATAGAAAAAAGAGGGGGAAGTGGGTCTGTCTGCTTGGAATGTATCAGCCAGGGACAGTAAAATCCCTCTCACCCAACTAAGTCAACACTAGTAGTATAAGGTTAATTTATAAATTATATCTTTTTTAAGGAAAGGAATCACTAAAAACTGATACACACATCCATGCACATTTTATTTCAGTTTGCAGTATAAAATGTGCATTCATTCACCAATCTTCTGATGTTCATCAATATCCTCCATAATACATTACATGACTTTCAAGTTCCACTTTTTAAAGTAGAGAACATAAGCTGGGCGTGGTGGCGCACGCCTTTAATCCCAGCACTCGGGAGGCTGAGGTAGGTGGAGCGCTGTGAGTTCGAGGCCCGCTTGGGCTACAACGCAAGCACAAGGCTGGCCTGAGCTACATAGTGCGACCCTGCCTCAAAAAACTAGGGCTGGGAGTTTGGCTCATTGGCTTAAGCGCCTGCACTGGCAGGCACGAGGGTGTGAGTTCGATCCCCGGTGCCGCAAAAAAAAAAAACAAAACAAAAATAAAGTAGAGAACATAGAGATATTTGCAAGCAATGTGAGTGCAGTGTCCTTCCAGATTTTTAAATAATTTTTCCCAGGCTTTCACATGTCACCAGTCACAACTCTGTATCACCCTTTAAGCAGCATTCACCTCCACTTTCACAGAGTTTTGTTTTCATTATTTCCATATTAATTTCACCACTTTTCATTTTGTTTAAATAAGTTTATAACCACAGCTGGTATAATTAGGTTGAGAACAAACACAGTTGATTCTTACTGAACATACAACTCAACCCCTCAAACATTAGGCTGAAGTTTCCAGGATACTGGAGCCGCCTGCCTGATGTGAGTGTTCAGAGGGTCGTGGTCATTTGCAGGACATTGACAAAAAAAATCAGTAAACCATCCATTCAGCTGGGAGACCCTTAGAGGAGTAGAGAGTTGTTGGAAATAAAGTCAAGCTTTCTCTGGACAGCTTGGCTATAGGGCCGAGGACAAAGAGAGAAGCCAAGAGAAGAAAGAAGGTGATAGCCCTGTCCTTAGTACACTTGTGTTTATGTTACTAGATACCGCCCCTACATTGTCTTAATAGAGCCCACACTTCTCAAACAGCACGTGCCCTATGCGTCATCAAAAGAAATGTCAAGAATCTTCCGCCTGGGAAGGTCCCACATAATAGGTAGGGAATTACATGACTACTTCGTCCAGTTCCGGCAACAACCTTGGACATGTTCCCATTCATTATCTTACTTTACAGATAAGGAAACTGAGGCTTACCAAGGGCATGTGATTTGCCCAAAGTCAACCCACAGGGAGGTACAAAAAAAAAAGGGTAGGGGGGCTGGTCCCACTGCTATTTCTGCTACTCCACAGTGAAAAGACCATATCTCAGCTAAAGGTTTTTATATGAGCATAGAAAGAAAAGGGCATAGGTTGCACCTGCTCCAAACATATGGAAGCTGTAAACAGCTACCAGATCGTCGTGGAATTAAGCATCTGCCTGCAAAGCACAGGCTCAAGTGGCAGTGCTAGTGTTAACCTGCTGATATCCGTGTTGTCTGGAGTCAGCGTAAATAGAAAGGGATCGGGATCTTTGAGTGGGTGCTCCCCACCCCCAGACTGTGCAGGGAGAAGTAACGCATAGAGTGGCAGACTGAAAATCATCTCCAGAGACATTATGCCAGGAAGGCCAATGGATGACCCGAGTGGATCTACAGCGAGCAAAGAGGCGATAGCATACCACCATGCAGAGATGATAGGACAGGCCAGAGAAACTCAGGAGCAGATGGACGACAGGGCCGGAGAGACGAACAAGGCTGCTAGAAAGCATGGTTAAATATACCTCACACCCCAGTAGATCTAAAGCAGCAGTCCCTAGACTTTTGGGCACCAGGGAGCAGTTTTGTGGAAGACAGTTTTTTCACAGATCCTGCTGGAGTGAGTGGGGATGGTTTGGGGATGATTCAAAGGAGCGTGCAACCAAGATTCCTCACATGCACATTTCACAGTGAGATTCGTGCTCCTGTTAGAATTTAATGCTGCCACTTGTTGGACAGGAAGTGAAGCTCAGTCTGAAAATACAGATGACGCTTTGTTCCCTTGACCACTGCTCGTCTCCTGCTGTGTGCCCCACTTCCTAGAAGGCCACGGACTGGTACATGTCCGTGACCCAGGGATTAGAGACCCCTGATGTGGAGCATTCAGATTTGGTCTCAAAGTCTTGTTAGAAATTGCCCATGAGTACCCCTTGGGATAGTTTGTCAACTTCTCTTCTGCAACACTTGTGAAGCACCACCATGTGCCAGGCCTTGTGCTGTGATATGACACTGAGGATTCTGCCCCGAGTGGACAGGAGTCACTATCCTGAAGGAACTCATACTCCATGAAGGGCTGAGTGATCACCAGGCTCTGACACTCAGTACTTGGGTCTTATCTGCAGGAGGGACAGAATGCATTGTGGGAACATTTACTTGGGGGTTAAGGAAGCGAGGCTCTCTGGAGGAAGGGAATTCGTACTGAGTCCTAAAAAATGAGGGGCATGTGGCTATTCTTCCTATTTAATTTAAGTTTTTTATTTGTATATGTTTGTAATAGATAATAATTACATTCATTGATTTTGGAGAATTAATACATATACATATCATATCTTGATCAATTTCAATCCCTTCCTCCTCAACCTTCCTTTCTTCCCATGTCACCAGATCTCTCTTCCCACCTCCATAAAGTCTTCCTCCCTGTTTCTACCATCTCTTCTTTATTTTGCTCTTTAGATTATTTATATTTTGGGTTTCTTACAAAGATACACCATCTCGTACTTAACCTTGTGTCTCTCACTTATTTCACTTAACACTATGGTCACAAGATTCACTCATTTTTCTGCAAATAACTCAAAGTTATCTTTCTTTATGACTGAATAATACTCCCTTCTGCATGTGCACATTTTCTTTACCCATTTTCTTTGACCATACTGTTGATGGGCATATAGACTGCTTCCAGAGTTTAGATATTGTGAACTGTCCTGCTATAAACACGGATACATGGGTATAAGTGTGCTATGGCTTATGTCTGTAGCTGTGTTATAACATGTGTTATGGCTCATGTTCCCCCAAATCCTCATGTGCTTATAGGTGGGGCTTTTCAAAGGTTGTTTGATCTAAGAATGTGATGCTGGGATCAGTGGTGTGTGATTACTAAATTCACCCACTGACTGGTTTGGCATAATTCTGGGAGTGTATAATGGAAAGGCCCTCCCTGGGTGTGAGTGATAGCTACCCTAACGGCATATAGTCTGGACAGAATATAAGGGTCAGAAAGAGGTCTGCTAGGGTCTCTTGCTGCTTGCCCCTTGCTTGCTCTGCAGTGCCCCTCTGCCATGCTACCCTGCCTTGGAGCCAGCTGACTATGGACTGAAACCTCTACAAACTGTGAACCAAAATAAACCTTTCCTCCTTTAACCTTGAGTATTTGGTATTTTGCCTCAGCAATGAGAAAAGTAACTAAGACAGCATGTATCACTATAGTATGCTAACTTTAACTTTTTCAGAAAGACACCCCATGCAACTAGAGCTGGGCTAATTGGAATTTCTATTTTTAGTTTTTTGAAGAATCTCCATACTGACTGACATCCTTTGTGGTTGTACTGGTTTACGTGCCCACAAAGAATGTAGAAATGTTCCTTTTTCTCCACATCTTCACCAGCATTTGTTATATTTAGAGCTTCTCGATAATAGCCATTCTCACTGGAGTTAGATAGAATCTCAGTGTCATTTTGATTTGCATTTTCCTAAGTGCTGAGCATTTTTTCATGTACTTATTGACCACTTGTATTTCTTCTTTTGAGAAGTGTCTATTCATTTCAATTGTCCATTTTTCGATTGGGTCTTTTATTTTTTGAATCCTAATTTTTGGAGTTCTTTGACTATTCTAGATATTAGTCCTCTATCAGAGGAGTAGCTACAAAAAAAAAAAAAAAAACAAAAACAAAAACAAAAACAAAAAAACCTTCCCATTCTGTAAGTTGTCTCTTCACTCTGCTGATTGCTTCTTTTGTTACATGGAGGGTTTTTAATTTGATATAATTCCAGTTTTTGATTCTTGAAAGTATTTCTTGTGCAACTGGGGTTCTGTTCAAGAAGTCCTTGCCCATGCCTATGTCTTCAAGTGCTTTGCCTATCTTATCTTCAGCAGATTCAGTGTTTGTGTTTTTAGATCTAGGTCTTTGACCCATTTTTATTTGATCTTAGAGCAGGATGAGAGATATGGGTCTAGATATATACATGTAGATAGCCAGCTTTCCCAGTACCATTTGATAAAAAGGCTATATTTCCTCCAACATTTGCTTTTAGCCTATTTGTCAAAGATCAGATGGAAAAAGGTGTATGGTGCTGTTGTTGTTTTCTATTCTATTTCATTGCTCTACATTTTGACTTTGTCTGATTTTGTGCTGGCACCATGCTGATACATGAAACCTGGGATTGTAAGGCCTCCTGCTTTCCTTTTTTTTTTTTAAACAAAAATCATTTTATTCCAAAGTTCTTTTTTGTTGTTGTTGTTATGAATGCTAAGATTTTCAAAAGAACAATTCACAATAAAAATTAAATCTGGGGGCCAGGGGTTTGGCTCAGTGACTTAAGCACCTGCTTGGAAGCATGAGGTTGTGAGTTCAATCCCCAGTACTGACAAAAAAAAGAAATCTGAAAATAAACCTGTGAAAACTACTTTTCAGTCAAAATTCTTTTTCTTTAACTATCTTAACTAATTTTTTATATACATATATAAACATATAGATAGAGTTTCTTTCAGTTTGTCACACAAGTGTAACAATACGATGGTTACATGCGTGACTTGTTTACCTCACTGAAAAGTATATTTTCAAGGTGCATCCATTTAAGAATGAAAGTGCCTAGTTTATCATTCTTTATAGCTGAGTAGTATTCCATCATATAGAAATACCATTCCCCAGTTGAGGGGCATTTAGTTTGTTTCCAAGATCTGGCTATTATGAACTGTGCAGCTACAAACATAGGTGCACATATATCGCTGTGATATGATGTTTTTAATTCTTTCAGGAAGATACCCAGAAGGGGAATAGCTGGGTCAAATGGGACCTCCAATCCTAGCTTTTTGAGGAATCTCCACACTGAATTCCACAGTGGTTGCACCAGCCTGCATTCCCACCAACAGTGGAGAAGGGTTCCTTTTTCCCTACAGCCCCTCCAGCATTTGTTATTGGTTAACTAGTTAATACTAGCCATTCTTTCTGGGGTGAAGTGTAATCTCAGTGTTGTTTGCATTTGCATCTCTCGAATGACCAGTGCTGTTGAACATTTTTTTCACATTTTTGTTTACTGTTTGTATTTGTTCGTCTGAGAAGTGTGTGTTCATTTCAGATGCCCATTTTTGGATTGGGTCTTTAAATCTTGCAGGACTGATTTTGTAAGTTCTTTATATGTTCTCAATAGCAATCCTTATCCGAGGGACAGTTGGCAAACATTTTCTCCCAGGTTGTGGGTAGTCTCTTCACACTGTTGGTGGTTTCTCTTGCTGTGCAAAAGCTTTTCACTAGGGTGAGATCCCATTTGTTGATTCTTTGTGATAGTTCCTGTGCAATTTGAGTTTTATTCATAAAGTCTTTGCCTACACCAATGTCTTCATGAGTTTTACCTACTCTATCTTCCAGCACATTTAATGTTTCTGTTTTAATGTTGAGATCTTTAATCCATTCAGATTTTAACTTAGTACATGATGGAAGATATGGGTCCAGTTTTAATCTTCGGCATGTGGAAAGCCAGTTTTTCCAACACCATTTATTAAAGAGGCTCTCTTTCTTCCAATGAATGTGTTTGGCACGTTTGTCAAAGATAAGGTAGCTTAGAGTGCCTGTAGTTGTTTCTGTATCTTCTAACCTATTCCATTGATCTTTAGGTCTGTTTTTTTGCCAGTATCACACTGTTTTTATCACAGTAGCTTTATAGTATAATTTCAAGTCAGGAATTGTGATGCCCCCCAACTTGTCTTTGTTGTCCAGGATCGCCTTTGCTGTTCTAGGTCTCTTCTGGCTCCAGATGAATTTTAGAATTGTTTTCTCCAAGTCTGTGAGGTATGCTATTGGAATTTTGATTGAGATTGCACAGAATCTGTATAACAGTTTTGAAAGTATGGCCGTTTTCACTATATTGATTCTTCCTACCCAAAAGCATGGGATAACTCTCCATTTTCTAATATCCTCTTCAATCTCCTTTTGCAGCATACTATAGTTTTCTATGGAGGTTGTCTTGGTTCCTTTTCCCTTGTTGCTGAGCCAAAACACCTGACACCCAAAATAAGGGAAGGAAAGATTTATTTATCTTACAGTTTCTGGAGTTTTCAGCCCTGTATAGCATATGCTATGTACCCCCAAGTCCTCATACTTTTGATGGGGCTGAGTCTGATGCTTGTGATCAGTTTGTTGTCTAGCACCAGGATTAATGATGTGACTGCTACACCCACCCAGGGGTGGAGCTGAGATACAGTGTAAGGGAAGGCGGGTCTTCCTCTTGTGCTTCCACTTCCGTCTCTGTCTCTCTCTCGCCAGCGCGGCTTGCGGCTTGCAGCTTGCATCCGCCATGAACTGTAGCCCCATCACCCCATGCCGCCTTGGAGCCAACTTTATAGACTGAAACTCCTGAGAAACTATAAAAATAAACCTTTCCTTCCCTAATTTTGGGCATCAGGTATTTTGTCTCGACAACGAGCGAAAAGTAACTAAGACAAGCCCATAATCAACTGGCTCCAAGGCAGGGTGGCATGGCACAGGGGCAACACTTCAAGGCCACAGCCAGAGCAAAAAGCAGCCAGAGTAAAAAGGGCAAGAGCAAGCTTCTTCTCCTCCCTTATATTGTACACAGAACACTCCCCCTCCAGGGTGGGTGTAGCATTCACAAATCTCCTTGCCTTCCTTTGCACAGGATGAGGATATTTACAAAGAACACTGGCTCCCTGCTGAGTCTGTTAGTTAAACTTCTGACCTTCTCAAATTGACACAAAGAACAGGTAACT
Source organism: Dasyprocta punctata (assembly GCA_004363535.1). NCBI lineage: Eukaryota > Metazoa > Chordata > Mammalia > Rodentia > Dasyproctidae > Dasyprocta > Dasyprocta punctata. The sequence continues at coordinate 5,726 of RJWM01017185.1, read as the reverse complement.
GCTTGTGCTCTACACCCCAGGATGTAGAGCTATTGAGTTAGTTAATTAAGCTTCTAGACTTCTCAAGTTGACACAATGTATAAACCATAACAGAGGTCTTTTACATCTTTCCTTAGATTGATTCTAAATATTTCATTTTTTTGATGCTATTGTAAAAGGTATTATTTCCCTGATTTCTCTCTCAGTGAGATTGTTATTCGTGTACAAGAAAGTTATTGATTTTTGAGTATTGAGTTTATAACCAGTTACATTACTAAATCTGCTTACTAAATCTAGAAGTCTTTTGGTGGAATATTTGGGATCTTCCAGGTAGAGTATTATGTCATCTGCAAATAATGCTAGTTTAACTTCTTCCTTTCCTATCTTTATTCCTTTTATTTCTTTCTCTTGTCTAACTGCTATGGCTAAAGTTTCCAGGACTATGTTAAATAAGAGTGGAGACAGTGGACATCTTGTCTTGTTCCTGATTTTAGAGTGAAAGTTTTCAATTTTTGTCCATTTAGTATGATGTTGGCTGTTGGTTTGTCATAGATGGCTTTTATCAGATTGAGATAGAGACCATCTATCCCAATTTTCTGTAGTTTTATCATGAATAGGTACTGAACTTTGTCAAAAGCTTTTTCTGTATCTACTGAGATAATCATATGATTTTTATCCTTGACTCTGTTAATATGATGTATTACATTTATGGATTTACATATGTTAAACCATCCCTGCATCTCTGGGATGAATCTCACTTGATCATGGTGTACAATCTTCTTGATGATTTGTTGCAGTCTGTTTTCCAGTATCTTATTGAGGATTTTTTTTTTTTATACTGGGAATCGAACTCACAATGTCATGCCTGCCAGGCAGGCACTTATGCCACTGAGCTAAATCCCCAGCTCTTATTGAGGATTTTTGCGTTAATGTTCATTAGGGTGACTGTCCTGTAATTTTCTTTCTTAGTTGGGTCTTTCTCTGGTTTTGAAATCAGAGTAATGCTTGCTTCTAGGAATGAATTTGGGAGTATTGCTTCCCTTTCAATTTTATTAAAGAGTTTGAGAAGTAGTGGTGTTAGGTCTTCACTAAATTTCTTGTAGAATTCAGCAGTGAATCCATCAGGGCCTGGGCTTTTCTTTGTTGATAGATTTTTAATTACATCTTAATTTCATTTATTGATATGGGGTTGTTGAGGATTTTTATATCTTCTTGATTTAACTTTGGTAATTCATATGTATGTAGAAATTTATCCATTTCTTCTGCATTTTCCATCTTATTAGAATACAAGTTTTCAAAGAAGGTATAGATGATTTTCTGGATTTCTACAGGGTCTGTTGTGATTTCACCCTTTTAATTCCTAACTGCATGGATTTGAATCCTTTCTTTCCTTTTTTTTGATAAGGTTGGCCAAGGGTTTGTCAATTTTATTTAATCTTTCAAAGAACCAACTCTTTGATTCATTGATTCTTTGCATTATTTTTTTAGTCTCCAGTGTGTTAATTTCTGCTCTGATGCTTATAATTTCCTCCCTTGTACAAGCTTTTGGTTTAGCCTGCTCTTCTTTTTTTAGAAGTTCGAGGTTCGACATTAAGTTGTTTATATGAGCTTGCTCTGTTTTCCTGATACGGGTATTTACTGCTATAAATTTCCCTCTTAAGACTAGGTTTCTTGTGTCCCACAAGTTCCGATGTGTTGTATTGTCATTGTCATTCAACTGTAAAAACTGTCTAATTTCTTCTTTAATTTCATCTGTGACCCATTGATTGTTCAGTCGGGTGCTATTTAATTTCCATATGTTGATGAAGTTCTTGTGGTTTCCTTTGGCATGGGTTTCCAATTTTATTGTATTGTGGTTTGATAGTATTCATGGAATAATTTCAATTCCTTTACATTTACTTAAGCATGTTCTATGAGCCAGTATATGGCCTATTTTGGAGGACGTCCCATGTGCAACTGAAAAGAATGTGTATTCTAATGTTGTGAAGTGGAAGACTCTATAGACATCTACTAAGCCCATTTGCTCAAAAGTTTGATTTAGATCTAATATTTCATTATTGATTTTTTGTCTAGTTGATCTGTCTTTTTGTGACAGTGGGGTGTTGAGGTCTTCCAGTGCAATTATATAAAGGCTTATTTGATTTTTCACGTCCATTAATAATTGTTTTGTACAACTGGGTACACTAACATTTGTTGCATATATATTAATGATTGTTATCTCTTCTTCTTGGATTGTTCCCTTTACCAAGATATAGTGACCTTCTTTGACTCTCTTAATCATTCTTGGCTTGAAATTGACTTTATCTGCAAATAGAATAGCAACCTCTGCTTTTTTCTGAATTTCTGTTGCATGGAGTATTGTTTCCATCCTTTGATTTTCAGTCTATGAGTTTCTTTTTGAATTAAATGTGTTTTATGTATGCAGCAAATTGTTGGATCTTGCTTCTTGACCCATTCTGCCAGTCTGTGTCTTTTGACTAGTGAATTGAGACCATTAACATTAATGGTTAAAACTGATGTGTATTGACTTATCCTTGTCATGTTGTTTTCCTATTATTGGCTCCCCCCACCCTTTTATTTTTCTTTTTCCCTTTCCTCTAATTGTTTGCCTTTCCTAGTGGATTCCTTCTATTGGAGTTCATGGAGCTGTAGTCCTTCTTATCTCATTCTAAAATGTCCTTCAGAACATTTTGGAGTGCTGCTTTAGTGGTTGTGAATTTCCTCAGATGTTCTTTGTCATGGAAGTATTTTATTTCTCCCTGTATTTTGAAAGATAGTTTTGTGGGATACATCAATCTGGATTGAAAGTTGTTTTCCTTTAGAATTTAGAGTACTTCACTCCAAGCTCTCCTTGACTTGAGAGTTTGTGCTGAGAAGTAATCTGTGATTCTGATGGGCTTTCCTTTATAGGTGATTTGTTTCTTTCCCTAACAGCTTTTAAAATTTTATTCTTGTATTGAATTTCTAGAATCTTGACTATGATATGCCTGGAAGTAGAATTTTTTTTTCATTGCTAATTGGAGGTCTATGTGCCTCACTTAATTTTATGTCAAATTCTTTTTCTCTACCAGGAAAGTTTTCTGTCACAATGTCTCTCAACATGTTTTTAATGTCATTTGTGGTATCTCCTGCTTGTTCATTGACTCCAATTAATCTTAAGTTATTCTCCTTTGTTTCATCAAGCAGCTGCTGGATTGATTTCTCATGTTCCCTTGTTAGTTTTGAGAAATCTTTCTTTTTGTGATCACTAATTGCAAGCCTGTCTTTAATATCTGAGCTCTTGTCCTCACATTGGCCTAATCTGCTTTGAATACTTTCAATGGAGTTTTTATTCTCCTGAATATCTGCTTGAATCTGTTTTATAGAATTCATTTGTTTCCTATGTTGTACTTCCATAATTTGTTTAAACTCATTTATTTTTTTGTCTGTGACTGCTTTAACATCACTAAGCATGGTGTGTATTTTGGTAATCATTGTTGTTATTTGAGAGATTATTTCTGATTTCATTTTTTCCAGAGCGTCATTCAATTGCTTTGTTACCACTTCAGAAAGTCCTGGTAGGTGGTTTTCAGATTTTCCAACCTCATTACCCCCTGGGTTTACCTTTGGTGAACTGGGTGTCTGAGGTTGCATCTTGTTTAAGTGTCTTCTCATTTCTTTTCTTTTTTAGTTTAATTCCTAGAGTGACACTTGTTAGTTGACTATGATGGGTTCCTTTTTTGGTGGTATTAAGGTCATCCAGGTGTTGATCACTTCTCTGAGGTATCTTCCAGATGTAGCTGGTTCCTGGGCTCCGAGCCTACTGGAAGATCCCACCTCCTCAGTTTGTTAGAGGTGTGATGCTATTGCTTGCCTAGCCCAGTCCCTGGTTCTTTGGCACCGTTCCTCAGCACTCTCTGTGTCCCCCAATCAATTTCAGCCCTGGACCATCAGGGCCAACAGCTATCCAGAATGATCATGTTAATTCTGGCTGCAGTGATACCCACAGCACCAAACACAGCCAACAAAACAATAAACTGAGCCAGCCCCTGATTTGCAACCCTCAACCAAATAAACTGAATTTGTGATCATACAATAAAATGCAAAACAATCATATACAATACATAAGTCCACAATACGTCAATTCTGTCCTTAAGGGTCAGGACCCAAAATGGACTTAAGAGAAGACAGAGATGTGGGAAAAGACAAAGAGTCTGCAAGCAGGTTGGAAGACAAAGATGGGTCCCACCAACTTAGGGAAACTGATGCAGAAGACTGAGGGAGAAGAGAGCCAAAAGAGACAAAAAGTAGAGCAGAATAAAATCACACCCAGAAGGAGGGCAGAAACCACACTTACACTAAAAAACAATAATAATAATAACAATATAATAATAAAGATAGGAAAACAAAAAGCAGACTAAGTGAAACAAAGAAAAAAGAAAAAAAAGTCCACTTCCAGGACTCTTTCCGAATTCACAAGTAGAGAGCCTGTGGAGACAGCAACCCAAATCATGGCACTGTATCCCCACAAGTCACCAGCTGCTCCATGATGGAGTAGTAGACAACCTTAGCAGGCCTGCCCCAAGAACGGGCTCATTGGGCTCGCTGCAGTCCAAGCAGTTTCCATGGATCTGCGTCCAGCTAGGAGCTGCTGGAGGAAGCCAGCAACAGTTTTAGCTCCAGGCTTATCCAGCCTGACTCCAAAATGACTCCCAGTCAATTGCTTTCTCTCTCAGGAGGACCGAGTCCTCCGCGCTCACCACCAGCCAGCACAGTCCTCTGCACCCGCTGCTCTCTTCAACTGCCAAATCACTCTGCAGACACCCCTGGGGTTGCTAGCCACACTGACTCTGTGACTGTGTGCCCCAGGCTCCAACAACTCCCCTCACACAGTGAGTTTGGCTCCAGGCAAAGGTACAACTACTGCCTTCTTCTTTGTTGAAGTTTTTCAGACTTCAGACTCTTTCTGGGTCTAAAGAACCCACTTCCCTCCTTTTTGTCTTCCTCAAGATGGTATATTCCCATGTCTAGATGGTGTCTCCCAGAGAGGCTGTTTTCTCTGCTGCCTACTACTCTGCTGTCTTCCTGGAAGTCTTGCTTTGTTTTTTTACATATATTTATTCATTTGTATATTATATAAATATACTGTACTGTACTCGTTAGCAAATATTTCAATATAACTTACATTTGGGTGATATTAACCATTAATGATCATGAGATAATCTATCTTCCAGATCATCATGATGGTTGTGAAATTTATTTATTTATTTATTTATTTTTATTTTAAAGAGAATAAAACCAAGGAAAATAAAACAGAATAAAACCAATCAAAATAAACCAGTGTAAGTGATACAGGACTTCAAAACAATATGAAAAATCAACAATAGTTATCATAGTGCCTCTTGTTGTCTTCAAAATAGCTGCAGATACCACATAGTGAAAATCAAACAGAACAGAACAGAATAGAATAGAACCAATAAAAACAAAACAATGAATGCAATGAAGGACTTCAAAACAAGCCAATTAGCTGGGCATGGTGGTGCACACCTTTAATCCCAGCACTTGGGAGGCTGAGGTAGGTGGAGCATTGTGAGTTAGAGGCCAGCTTGGGCTGCAATGTGAGCACAAGTCCAGCCTGAACTATATAGTGTGATCCTGTCTCAAAAAACTAGGGCTGGGAGTTTGGCTTAGTGGCTTAAGCATGGGCCTGGCAGGCACGAGATTATGAGTTTGACCCTGGTGCCACAAAAAAAAAAAAAAAAAAAAAA
>RJWM01017184.1:0-43678 GCA_004363535.1 Dasyprocta punctata | reverse complement strand
TGTGGTTCTTAGCCAGGACTATGTGGGGCTCCAAGCGTCAATCAATGTGCTCTTCCTTCTCAATTGTCTAGTCTTTGGTACCCCACCAACACTTTCCAGGAGGGAGATTTGTTGTCAGGAATTGGAATCATAGCGCCAGAAGCCATAAGCACTGTTTAATAAGTAGATCAAAAGCTAACGTCCTGTCAAGCCTCAGTATTCGCGGAGGCACACAGTGCCTCACGCTGACTGAATGTTTGATGAATGAATGCCTGCAGGCTCACACAAGTGATCTGCAAAGGAAGGGCCACCCCTGATTCCACCTCCAGCACTGGACCTCAAGTCACAGAGGAAGTGGAGATCTCCCTGTCTCAACTCAGACAAGACAAGATCTCATGGACAGTTAGATGCAGAAGCCCCTGTGCGTATGTGCATCCTGCTTCCGCACGTTCTCAGAGCGCCATTTTCCCATTATTAAGCACTTCCCACATTGCGTTGTAATCACACAACTGTGCTCTCCCTGGCCCTAGACAGTGAGCTCCTGGGGTCGGGGAGGACCTTTGATTCTTCTCTGCATCTCCCGAGTCTCACCCTAGCTCTCCCTCGTAGTCAAGGGAGTGTGCAGGATGACTGAGTAGTTGAAATCAGAGGGAGGCTGTCGAGCATCCAGAGCCACAGACGCCAGCGGCGTCTTCCTCGTTTTCATTTTTTTCTCCCATATCTCATCACTGAAGGGCACCAGAGCGGGCACCACTTGATCTATTTCCGTCTTCTCGTCTGTGAACGCATACGTTATCTGGCTTTTAAAAAGAGGTGGCCATTCGAAGACTGGAATGAGATGTTTCTTTTGGATGCTTGGAGAGCTAATTACAGGATTAGAAAAATACCCTCATCCCCAACAGGAATTGTGATGCTTCCTATTTCTTAATATAAAACATGAAGTCAACATAATTGACTATCATTTTCAATGCCCTCATACATTACAGAGACCCATTTAAGGGAAATGATTTTCAAATGCCTGGTCAGGCTGTTCTGAAAACCCCCATGGAATTAATATGTTATAATGTATTCAAAGCAATTTAAATCCAGGCCCTGCTTTGATATTTGTTTTTCGTTGCCATCGATGATGGAAATGCAAGTTCACATAACAGGACGTCGCTGTGGGCAGTACGTGTTCTATCCTCACTCAGGCATTGTGCGTGAATCTGACTGCTCATCTTGCTCAAGTCAGACGAGCAGTAAGGTTTAAGACAAGACCCTGGAAATGTTACTGTAACCTGCGTGAGGTGAGAAGGGACAGGGGTGTAGGTGTGTGTGCGTGTGTGTGTGTGTGTGCATGTGTGTGTATACACAAGCAACCTTCAGATATCTATAGAGGAACTATTTCAAAATCTGTCAGACCCAGGAAACAATAAGCAGAAAAGTGTTTTTAGACAGATACACACGGGTGCAGCAAAGCGCACCTGTGATGGTCAGCTCTCTGCAGCTGTGACAAAGGACTTGTGACAATCAAGGTTTATGTTGGAGGAAAGGTTTATGCTGGCTCACAGTTTCAGAGGTTTCAGTTCATGGGCCCTTGCACTGTTTTTCTGAGGCCTGCGGCGAGACAGGACAGCATGGTGGGAATGTGGGTGGGGGACAAATCTGCTCACTTTGTGGTGGCCAGAAAGTAAAAAGAGAAAGGAAAGGACTGAATTTCAATGTCACCTTCAAGGGCACGAATCCAAGGTCCTAACTTCCTTTTACCACCTGAAGACTCCACCACCTCCAGTAGTGCCATAGGTGGAAAACAGGGCCTTTAGTTCACGGGCCTTTGGGGAGATATTTAAATTCTTAATCATAACAGTACCTGTAGTTCCAGCTAATGAGGAGGCTGAGACAAGATGATTGCTTGAGTTCAAGAGTTTGAGCCAGCTTTACCAATATAACAAGACTCCACCTCAAAAACATAGTACTAATAAGAGGCTGGTAATGTAACCCAGTGGTAGGATACCTGCCTACTATGCAGAAAGGTTCAATTCCCAATAATTCAAAATGTTTTAAATAAATAAATAGATATACATGGTTTAAAACTCAAAACAAATGAAAAAAACTGCATGTAAAAAAATCTATGCATCAACAAGTAATCCACTTCCTATGTAGCAGTTTCTGGCATGTCTCTCCAGAATTCCTTCACGTACATGTAAACCTATCTTCTTACTTTTCTCTGTAAAGCAAGATTATACAGGAGGATTGCTGACAGCAGTTTCATTTCTCATGCACTTACAACGTGCCCTACATGTTCATTTACTCCTCAGATCCCTGCTAGGAGGTAGCATTATAATCATCCCCATGCAAAGGAGACAGAAAGCAGGGTGAGCACAAAGTGGGTTACACACCTAGGGTCTCAACCAAGCGAGGGGAGCCACTGACCACTGCTCCCTTGCCTCTCGGGCACAGAGGAAATGTGCAGAGCTCCTGTTACCTCCAACAGATCCCCCTACCAGTAGCCTGCACCCTGAAAACTTGAAGGATTAGATGGACTATTGCTCCCTGGGTCCTAGAAGAGAAGCCAAAGAGGTCACTGGAACTTGAAAGACAAAAGCAACAAAGATCATCCTGACCCCAAAGTGACTGTGGAGTTGGAGGATCCCAAGGATGCCTCAGAGTCTGTAAGGGAGACCAGCACTGGCTCAGAGGCATGGCCAGGGTGTGGTAGAAAAGTTCTGTACCTGGGTGACCCTTCTGTCTACTCCAAGATGAAGCTCAAGGTTTCCAACACGGCACGTGTGGCCCATTCCACCAAGCAATGATGGCGGAACATCTCTTTTTGTACTCCCAGCACATAGAGGGAGTATGTCCAGAATAGAAGGTGTAACAATTCACTGGCCCATTGCCTTGGTCCATTTTCTGTTGCTACAACAGAATACTAAACTGGATAATTTACCAAAAAACAAAAAAAGTGGTTCATTTCAGGTTCCAGTCCTGGAAGTCCATGAGCATACCTTTTGCTGAGGGCCTTATGCTGCTTCAACGCAGGATGGAAAGCGGGAGGCCAAGTGGGGACACACAGAAGAGAGAGGAGGGGACTGGGCTTTATAACAACCTTCCCTCTCCTTCCCTAACCTACTCTTGTGGGAGGGGGAACTCATTGTCTTGATATGGCCTCACCCACTCTTAAGGTCTCTGCTCCCCTGACGCACACTGTTCCCACTCAGTCCCCCTCCTGACACTGTCACATTGAGGAATTCAGCCTCCGCGAGAGTTTTGATGGGGAGGAACCACAGTAACCACTTAAACTGGGCTGAGGGTATAGCTCAGGACAGAGGTCTTGTCTGATATCCACAAAGCTCAGGATTGGAGCCCTCTGTGCAAACAAATCAAAAACTTATTGATAGTTACTCTGGCCAGACTTGGGTAGACTGATGGGGACGAAGGGCTTAACAGGACATGCTTCTGCCACAAGGAGTCCGTGACACAATGGAGATCATAATCTGTGATGTGGTATTAATACCGCGGTGATAGCACACACTTGTGGGGAAGGGAGGATGGCCACGGTGTCCACCAGTGTCCCTGCAGGAGACAAATCCCACTCAAATGGTTCTTCTGCAAATAAGGTGTGGGCAGGCTCAGGAGAAACAACTAGGAGTTGTGGTATGATAAAAATATGTCCCCAGTTCCTGGCACAGAGCTCCTAATAGCCTTAGGATTTCCTGATTGATGGGAAAGTCATATTATTCATAGCAAGAGCCTGTGGACCACAGCTGAGTTTATGCTAAGGAGGTGCCTGTGGGTGAGTCCCTAGGTAACCTAGCAACCAGAGCATCCTACAGCATGAGCAAGGCTGGAACTTTAAGAACCACCCTGACCACTGGGAATGTGAAAGGGGGTTGAGACAGAATATAATTACCAATGACCTCGACTCAATTAATCATGTCTAAGTAATAAAAATTGAAAAATGAAACAATGGGAAGCTTGGTGATTGGCAATCACATCAGTGTCCCCAAAGATTATGTTGGCACAGAGATGCCTGCACTTGGAGTATCTCTGGGCCTTGCCCTATGAGCTCTTCACTGGCTGATGCCAAGTTGCATCCTTTCCAATAAAGCTGTGATTGTAAGTATAGTGTTTTCTGAGTACTCTGAGTCTTTCTAGTGAACCGTGGGGCCTGAGTGCAGGCATGGGAGCCCTGGTACTCGTGACGGAAGTGGTGCTTTGGATAGAGGTGTGACTGGCCTGGAGACCTGAGACGAGGTCAGCATCTAAAGTGGGGCAGGCTTACAGAACAAAGCCTTTGAAACTGTAGGCTCTGTGCTGACTTAGGGTGATTAATGTCAGGATTGAAATAAAGGGTAGGACACCCCGTTGGCTTCACAGCAGCAGAATATTGCTATTGGAAGGGAAAAGGTGTTAAGGCACCCAGAGTCTGGTGACAGTGGGAAGCTGCTATCACCGCAGAGTGGGAGAGACACAGGGAGGAATAGCAGCAGCCACAAAGAACACAAAGTAAGGAGAGGCTGAGCCAGCAGGAGCTTTCATTGCATGTGGAGCTGTGGCAGAGCTCAGTGCTGACAGCCAAGGGGAAAGTGGTGGAGGTTAGAGCAAAACCACTTTCATCCGATGCATGACCTTGGAGTATCAAAGGCTGCCAGTTCGTATCAATGGCTCAGCGGATGTGGACTGATAGTAGCGTCCTCCGTACTGTGTATGAAATGCTTTCCTGCAGCAGAGCAGGGCAACCTAAGTTTAGAAACATGATGGGGAGAAAAAGACTGGCGTAGGATTTGGGGAGTGTGGGGCAAGGTAGATTAGGAGAATTAAAAAACAACCTGAGGGTTTGGGGTGTTAGTCAGACTGGGTGAAAGTGTGGACCACAGCATCTAGGTCAGAGAGAAGTGAAATGAAGTCAACAGAAAGACAGCAGGGTAGGGAGAATGTGCACATAGAGGAGTTGAAAATCCCAGTAAAGACAAAGGCAGGTCTGGTGAGAGCACCCTGACAGACGATTGGAAAGGAACATGTGATAGGACGGCAGCACTATGAGAAGGGGAGGGTCCCTCCGGCCTCTCCTCTCCCTGCTCTCCATCTCCCCGTCCCTCCTCTGCTACTCCCCGCTCCCTCTCTCTCTCCCTGCCATGTGACGGTTCAATGAGAAAGCATCATCCACAAGCCAGGAACAGAGCCCTCGCCAGAACTTGACCATCTTAGAACCCTGATCTTGGACTTGCAGCCTCCCAAGCAAGAAGAAAATAAATTTTTACTCTTAAGCCACTCAGTCTCTGGTAATTCGTTACAGCAGCCCCAAGTGACTGACACAGTCGTGGCCATGGTGGCTCACATGGAGTAGAGAAAAGCTCACTAGGGTTGAGCAGATCAAGGAATCAAGGAATCAAAATATCCACTGGGTCAGCCACATAAACATCAGTCATCAGAATAAATGGTAGCAGCCGGGCGTGGCAGCCCATGCCCATAATTCTAGCACTTGGGAAGCAGAAGCAGGAGAATTGCTGTGAGTTCAAGACTAGGCTACATGGTGAGTTCAAGACCAGCTTTGACTGCATAGTGAGACCCTGTCCCCCAAAATAAAAACTGGGACATGGAGTGGTGAAGACAATGAGCAATTGCCGAAGATCCTACAGCACAAATGAGGGGCACAGACCAGGAGGTGTAAGCCAACGCTACTCCATGGGGACAGGGTCAAGTTAGCCTGCACGAGATTCGGAGCAGTGGATGTGGCAGCAAGGGGCCACTCCTGGTCCCAGGGCCAGGGCTGGAGATGAGCAGGCAGTGCCCACTGGCGAGGGCTGTGAGGAAGGATGGTCAGCTGTCAGCAGGACAGGCAGGCTCCTATCACAGTCTGGTTGTGTAGGGGGTCGTCAGTGGGAACAGCCAGTTAAGGGTATCTCCATTTAACATTCTGCGAATTGCATTCAAAGAGCTGGAAAGAGCCGGGTCTGGTGGTGCACACCTGTAATCCCAGCACTCAGGAGGCTGAGGCAGGAGGACTGTTGCAAGTTCGAGACCAGCCTGGGCTACAAAGTGAGCTCAAGGCCAGCCTGAACTGCACAGTGAAACCCTGTCTCAAAAAAAGACAAAAATGGTGGGGGGCTGGAAAACTGGGCCAGGGTGGGAAACTTCTAGCTCTCTCCAGGGGAAAATATTTTTGTGTCAGTCAACAGTTGAGGACGTGATTGAACAAATAGGATGGCATCGTGCTCACTTCAGTAGCGTATATACTAAGAGAATGCCATGATGCTACAGACAGCTATCTGGCAAGCATGAGTCATGGGTAGTTTGTAGACAGAACCATTACTACCGTGTTTGAGTGACCTGCACAACGTCCCCATGCCCCACATTCTAGTCACACTAACACTGAAGTAACAAGATAAGAAATGTTGTGTAATAAAGAGGGCTTAATACTGGGTGACAAGGAAGGGCACAAAGCAGGTGAGTTCCTATGGGGTTGGCAGCGTGGCCACTAGGGTAGAGCTGCAACTTGACTGGCTTTGGGATCCACTCCTGGGATTGGTGGAGCGCACTTCTAGGGGTGTCTGCGTGGGTTGCCGAGGTGTGGCCTTGGGATCTATGCCTCGCACTTTGCCACTTCCTCACTGGCGCTCTACACATGTCCCACCACCCCGTTCCATCATGACATCTCTGCTTTGGCCAGAAACCATGAGCAAATTCAATCTCTCCTCTTTCAATTGTAGGCGGTGGGTACCGTGTGGCAGTGATGAGAAATCTAACACAGGCAGGAAACGGGTATTCTGAAAATAACGGTCCCTGTAGATGCAAGCATGTGATCCCCACTGAAAAGGCCTGGCCCAGGGGAGCAGGCCAGCCGTGGGAGCCCCCGATCCCACCGAGGGCCGCAATGGCCTCTAACAGAGGAAGGGAAGAAACAAGTTCCAGGACCCCAAGGGTGGGGAGCGTGAGAGGGTGAGGAGGTCAAGGAAACTACATCACAGTGACTGGCCACCCAAATATGGGGCTCCCACACTCTGTTCCCCATCAAAACCTCAAGATGTTCTAAAGTTTCCCTGCGATGCAAGACCGGGAGACAGAAATACACACTACTGCCGTCACGTGGTTTCAACAAAGGGCCCCTCACCGGAGCCTGAACAGTGCTGTTAGGACCTCCAGTCTTCAAAACTGGGAGCGAACAAGGCTCATCTTTACTGCAAAGGGCAAGGAAACAGAAGGCAAGGCAAGGCAACCATGAAAGGAAAAGTAATTGCTAGCGCACGCAGTGGAAACTACCAAGAGAAGTTGCCTAAGGAATCGATGGTGTTCCAGAATGTGTGGATTCACAAAGGATCCCAGGTGTATCCTTTGGAGAGATTCGCAAGGTCCGTTCTGCAACAATAGAAGCAGACAAGAATGCATGGAATGTGCAGAGACTGTGCACAAAGAAACTGGACACAGAGTGAGGAGTGGCCACAAACAACTGCACCAGACCCACGAGCAGGCAGTCCCGTGACCGAGAGGGGGCTGTGCTCCAGGGAGTGGCTCTGCGTACTGTCATTTCGTGTCCCTGAGCAAACTGCAATGGAGTCTGTGTGTGTTCCAGCCTACCGTAAACAACAGTGGGCGATGCACATAAGAACAAGAAGATTAAGAAATAAAATAGACAGGGCTGGGGTGTAGCTCACGGGTAAGGCATGTGCTCAGAGTGGGGAAAGCTCCAGTGCCATAACAGCAAAAAGGAAAAAAGAAATTGCACCAGTTTTTAGTAATCTCATTTTTTTTTGTTGTTTTTTTTTTTGTTTTTTTTTTGCGGCACTGGGGATTGAACTCACAACCTTGTGCCTGCCAGGGCAGGCGCTTAAGGCACTGAGCCAAACTCCCGGCCCTAGTTTTTTTGAGGCAGGGTCACACTATGTAGCTCAGGCCGGCCTTGCACTCACGTTGTAGCCCAAGCTGGCCTCGAACTCACAACGCTCCGCCTACCTCAGCCTCCTGAGTGCTGGGATTAAAGGTGTGCACCACCACGCCCGGCTTAGTAATCTCATTTTTTATTCAAAACTTTTTCTAGTCCTTTGAGGAATAGAGCTGAAATAAGACCACATCCATGTAAAGAGAAATGATAGTACTAATAGTTCTTTTAAATCTAGTCAAGGTGACCCCTAATGTATTAATTTTTCTCAACTGATACCTATTATTTGCAAAATTCTGAGTTAGAAAGCACACCTTTAAGATTTCTTAAACAAGATAGAAGCAGACCATAAGAGGAAGAGATGGACAAATTGGACTTCATTAAAACTTAATGTCTCCATATAACAAAAGATATTTGACAAAGTTAAAAGTGATATCAATAGCAAAAGGAGCCACAGATTTGATGAATATATTGGCAATGCATGTAACTGATTGAAAATGAGTTAGCAAATATATAAAAATTCCTGCAAATCATTGTTTTTTAGAATGAATAATAGAGACAAGCTAAATCTTCACCAGTAGCTAAATGTGTAAGTTGTAATAGATTCCTAGAAATAATACTCAAAAAATGTAGTTTCAAAATAAGTGTGCTAGATCTCCAAGTGCTCACCAGGATAAATCTCCATTGGCATAAAATACGAAACCTGGGGCTGGGGGTGTGGCTAAGAGACAGGTAGAGTGTGCATTTAGCATGTACATGACTTTGGATTCAACACCCAGCACAAAAAAAAAAAAAAAAGCAAAAACCTACTAAATGTTTATTATATACTTATACATATAAGAAAATATAAAAGCATGATGAAAGACACACAGCAGTATCAGAATAGTAGTCCCCTGCAGAGAGGGCGAGGAGTGGGACATGAAAGGAGTTTCCACGGTGCCATAGAAACCATGAAGCGCATGCGTCTGAATACCTGCATTTGTAAAATCTGGATGGCATGTGACCATTGTCATCTCTAAACTTTCCTTTGTGCTGGGAATATTTCAGAGGGAGACTCTTCCGGGCTTCTGGAACAAAGCACTGTCATTTGGATCTGGAATGCCCCCTGTAGGCCCCAGTTAAAGACTTGTTCCCCAGCTTGGCTGAGCTGGGAAATGATGGAACCTTTAAGAGGCAGGGCCTAGTGGGAGGAAGTGAGGTCATTGGGGGGTGTGGTCTTGAAGGGCATTGTGGGGCTTAGGCTTTCTTCTTCCTCTTTCATTTCCTTTATGTGATGTTTTGCTCCACCACACATTCCCTGCCATGATGGAGTCAAAGCAATGGGGCCGATCAATCATGGACTGAAACTTCTATACCTGTGGGCCAAAATGAACCTTTTCTCTAAATTTAGGGGTTGACTATCTGAGGCATTGGTTCCAGTAAAAGAAAGCTGACTAACACACAAAGTGACCATCATCCCCTTTCTGAGCCACACTGAAGTACTTGCGAGTCCCAAAATGACTGGTCGAACCTCTCCTCTCCTCCTCTTGCTTCTCAGAGTAGGTTCTGCCAGCAGCCTCACCGCCTGGCAGCTTCCCGGAAGCACAGATTCTCAGGACCTAACCCCACCACCTGCGCTGGGTGTCCCAGCCGATTCCTGTTTGCGTCAAAATCAAAACGTGCTACACAGAACTGCTCCATCCCTCCTACCAGGTGCCTGTGACCTGACTAACTCTTCAGTCTCTACCTGGATGTGGCTCTGGTATTGTCTGTTCTACGACTGCTCCGATCCTCTGTCTAGGGCGGGAGTTACCTATGTATGACATCTGCTCACTTTCATCAGAGTGTTCAACACTGTCCTCAGCTGTCAAGTGGACTGTGAATTCCTTATGAGTCCCATTAACCTCTGAGGGGGAAGTCGTCTTATTCCTGTGGCACAAATTCAGTGAATGTTTTATGAATGAATGCAAATCCACATTTTTGAGGCAGTGGTAAGGCCATCATCCACACTAAAAATATCCATGCAGGGAATAGAGTTTCTGGATTTGGGGCATTTTAATAACATGGAATTAATTTCTTACCATCTTTCTAAGTTCTAAATTTAAAATAAATACATTCACTTAAAGATTATGAGGGGTTTTTCTGAGTGCATGCTTAAAATTGCATAGCAAAGAGTTTTCTGTTTTGCAGCACATTTTGGTAAATCGGTATTTTAAAATGTCTCCATTTCAGGAACACTTAATCTTTTGAGTCTTCTTGGTTTCATTTGAAAACCTAATGGAAGACATAGAACTTCTCCCACGAAAAATGCCCATAACTGGCAGATTTTTTCAAAATTGTCAACTCTGTTGTTTTAAAATAATAGTCCTCTTTAAAGGAAATAAGAAAGTAGTTTATTCTGAGCCAATTGCAAGTGGCCATGGCTCAGGAACACAGAGCCAAGTTACCCTGAATAACATGCTCCACTGTGGAAGAGAATACACGAAATTTATAGTCACAGAACAAAGAAAGTCATAAATTAATGCATTCACCAAAAACTCCATCAGTAGGAGTTTCAGACAGACAGGCTACAGAAAAGTGCAAAAACCTCTTCCATGGTTTTTCAGATATTATCTTATAGCATTCTTCACTTTAGAGTTAGTGGAAGCTATACATTTGCTAAGCTTCAAATTAACACTCCCAGAAGCTTATCTAGTAGATACAAGAATGTTATGTCAAATTCAAAAGTTAGGATAAACAAAGTACTGACTCTAACACCCACAATTTAAAGGGAGCATTTACTTTTGCTCACGGTTTCAGAGGTTCCAGTCCATAGTTCACTGGTTCCAAGGCATAAACATCATGGCAGAGGGACATGGCAAGGACAGCTGTTTACCTCAGGGCTGGAAGCAGAGACAGAATAGAAGAGCAAGAGAGAGAGGATAGGGTTAGGGACAGGCATACACCCTTCCAGATCACACACACACACACACACACACACACACACCGTGAACCACCTGCCCCAAGCAGGACTTCCCTCCCAACAGCACATTCAGCTATGAACTCATCAATAAACTAACCCACTCATGTGTTTAGTGCCCCTATTGTCCAATCACCTTCCAGTTGTCCTTCCTCTGAGCACAGGAGTCTTCAGGGGACATTTTAGATCTGAACCATAGCAAGTAGTTTCTGCATGCAGGGCAGAGAACCAGGAGTTACTCTAGATTCAAAACTTTATGATCAGAGTGGATCACAGAGGTAGGCACTTTTGTTTCCTTGAATATGTGAAACGAATCTTGGTTAGAAAAACAACAGAAATATTTTATTCTATTTGCAAGCAACATTCAACTACAACACAGTTTTAAGTATAACAAACAGATGCCAATTAACAAGTGTCACAAGGTAAGATTACAGGGCCAGGATATAGCTCAGTGGCACAGCACCTGCCTGGCAAGTGTGAAGTCCTGGGTTTGATTCCTGGTACAAGGGGAAAAAAAAGATAAGATTGGCTTTATTTGCAATTCTAGAATCAGGCAACACTTCCTAAAATGGAATAAATGTTCCAATAAGCAGAGAAGACGAGGTTAGTTTTACAGATGGAAAAGGACAAAGAACCCGTACACAAAGTCAGAAAGAGGACTGGTCATTTCCGTTACTTTTTTTGTAAGATGGAAATGGGGAGATAGAATAATAGAAAGTAACTGATGGATTCCAATCAGGCTGTTTCAGGTTAGCTTTTTTTGTATGAGGATTAAGGCAAAGGCAACTTCATTGTCATGCCAACCGAAACCAGTCTTTTTGGATAATTTGGTCGGTATCTCTCTAATCCTTATTTCTCAGAAGTTCAAATAAACAGCTTAGTTTCAGCTAGGTGTAATGGGGAACTTTAGCAAGAACGGCTCCAATTTGACCGTTAGCCTGGCTCATGGAGGCTCACTGCAGGAGTTCAAGCCAAAAGAACAGTCTCCTTTAGTTTGCATTTAACGTAAGTAAGACCGGAAGGAATCGGCGATAAGAAGCACCAGCTGCATTAGACTCTGGGGATACAAGAAGACTGGGTCCTGAGGTCCAACTTCCCCAGGTTCATTTGCCTTAAAAATAAATCCAAGGCCTACGCAGTGCGTGGCTCACCCCCTTCAGGTAGAAGCATCGCTTTGCAGTGGCCTGCTGCTCCTTCTCTCTGCAGACGCTGGACTGCAAGTCACTTTTGTATCATCCTGATGATGACGAGATGATAACGAGTGCTTGCACCATTTTTAACCTGGCCAAGCCCTCGCTGTGGCTGAGTCTAGTGTCTTAGTTACACGGCCTGTGAGAGAGAGGGAGTCAGCTGGAATGTCCATCCCCTCAACTCGGCCCCACAGCCCGCCCCAGGGCGAGCCTGGGTGATGACCCACAGCCACCACCGATGTGTGAGTGTGGGCTCACGCTGAGTCACGGTCTCTAGACAGGACAGCAGCCTGCGCTGTTTACTGCTCGTTTGTGCAGTGCTCTGGGGTCTTCGTGCGCTGACCCCTGGGGAAGAGAGATAATCTCTGCTAGACTCTTGAGTGCTGAGGTCCAGGGTTCACTGAAAAAGTAGTAGAAAACACTAACAGGACAGAGCTACCGGAGAAGCTGCCCGGATGTCCCAGCATTGACTTTCCTTTGGGGACTCCTGTCATTAGGGATCTTTTTTGGATGAGTAACATTTTTATTTTGGATTTTTAATTTAAATGCTGCATCGAGCTGAGGATGTCGCTCGGGGGTGGAGTATTTACTAAGTGTGGGTGAGGCCCTGGGTTCAATCCGCAGCACATATATTTCACATTAATTCTCTTAAAATGAACCAACCTCAAAAAGTTGAACCTCATCAAAATAATAGTAAAAGCCGAAGCCAGATGTGGTGGTACACACCTGTAATCCCGGCACTCGAGAGGCTGAGGCAGGAGGATTGCTGTAATGTCAAGGCCAGCCTAGACTAGATGGCAAGACCCTTTTTCAAAAAAACAAAACAGACAAACAAAAAAAGGAAAGAATGATATTCCAGTGGTGGAATTTGCTTTCACCATGGGTGATTAACTAAATTAACTAGCAGGGGAATCTATTTGTCCCTTCGTGGGATGGTTGATTTTGCCTCTTTTGCTTGATTCTTTATTCCCTATATAAGGTATGACTGAGAAACATTTTTAAAATTACGTTATAGTAGAAGACACACTGGCATTCATCCTCCTTCACAATTCTTCCTCTCACCTCGAACACGCTTATTCCATCGTTCTTGCCACGTTCTGAGGCAGCTCTGGAAGTCCTCTTTCATCGGTGTCTTTAGTTGTGTGGTTGCAGTTTAGTCAAAGTCCTGAGTCAGTTTGAACAGTTACCTTTCAAGGTCGTCGACTTTGCAGAGTCAGGTCCAGTGAAGAAGGCAGATGAGCACACAGCACGATGTTTCTACGAGCTGCCTTTCTGACACCTCGTAGAGACACTCAGGAAAGAGTACTTCCAGAACTGGTAAGAACAATGAAATATTCTAAGGGTGGTCAATGGCAATATATCTTTTACTGTAAGAAATTTTTTTTAATTTAAACAGTCAGGGTCTATTTCCATCACCCCTTGCATATTGAGTCCTGAGTATGTAGTAACTGAAGAATGCACGGCTGAGTCGTCAGGGAACTTAACAACTAACTCATGGGGAGAATCAAAGAAAATTCATTTTCATACATTTACGCTATTTGTTTCTAGAAAGATGAAGTTGGAAAATGATTGCCAAAAACATCATTCACAGGGCAGGGGGTGCCCCGGTTACTGTGGCTCAATAGTTTCCTTATTGATCCTAACGTGTTCTGCACACTTACGGTTTCCAGGGGCGGCAGGGAGGACGGCTGACTGGGACCCAGAGAAACTGGCGTCTTGTTCCAGGCTGGCGTCTAACGGACACTGGGTGTAGGTAGCGCGAAGGACCCATTTCCTTGGACTCGGTTTCCTGTCCTAGAGAAGGAGGGGCTTACAGGAGACAGCGAGGGGCTTCGCTTTGCTTCGTTGCTTGCTGTCACTCAGATCGCACTTTCCTGTCTAGAAAGGGAGGAGCCGTTAACTCTGGAAAGGTCCACAGCCTTGCACAAGCTCAGTCCTGAAGAAAGTGCTTTCTCCTCTTGTACTTTCACCACCTCTGGGCCTTAATTAAAGTAGCTGTTAAAACCAATGACAAGAACAGTTCTTCCTCACCCCAGGCCCAAGGACAAAGGACTGCAAAGCTACAGAAAGGCGTTAATTAGAGAGAGCGTTCACACTTGGATGTGGTGCAAAGCAGATTGTTTATGACCGAGAACGTCAGGGAGGCTGAATTCCAGTGTAGACACCGCCAGAGACAGGTGAGGAATCAACATCCAAGGGAAAACTGGGGGACTTGGGGCTGGGTAACCAGAAAAGCAAGAGGGGTTATTTTCCTTAGGGGGACTAAGTTTCATCAGCAAGTTCATCTGGGGCACTGAAGAGCTCTCTGGATCCGGTGGGCTGGGGTGCAGTTCCACGGTAGGGTGCTTGCCTAGCATCTGTGAGGCCTAGGGTTCCACCCCCAGCAGCAGGAAAACAAACTGAAGCCCACAAGAGCAGAGTTGTGTTTGTGAGGAGCTTGCAGCATCAGGAGCGGCAGGGCTTCACACCAGGAGAACTAATTAGGCAGGAACCGGACCCCATCCCAAGGTTTCCCCTTTGAAGTGGGGGAGGGGGAGAGTAAACCGCAAAGACTGAGCCTGGAGGAGCAGGACTCTGTGGTGGCTTTGCTTTCTAATCCTTTCCTCTTATTACCATTAGAAAGCCAGACCTCTGGGGGAGTCAAAGCAAACAGAAAATGTACCTCACCTAGCGGACACAGGAGAAAGGCACGATTTCAATTCTTCCTCTGGGGACTGGGATATGTTGTCACTGTCATGAAAGGAAAATGTAAAGGATGATAAGTGCTCGGCAAAGATCAAAAAGGGAGCACTGGTGTTTTTAAAGGTGGAAAGGAAAGAAAGCAAACCGCACCCAAAGGCTTGCACCACTCGGTCACCACGATTAGACTCATGCTCCTTTTCCTGTGGGTCTGAGGGAAACAGAGCCACTTTAAGACCAACAAAAGAAATTCTTCCTTCTCATCTTGGAATCACAGTGTTTCAAGCCTCAGATGGAATTCCTCCACTTAATCGCTAGCCTCGGTTTCTACTGACTTTGAGTCACTGTCCTGAAAGCCAAGAGCATCCACAGATTTTCAAAACGGAGAACGTTTGAAAGGACCATGCCAACGGCCATTCGATTCAGGTCCAGAGAGGGCTGGGAAGCTTGGAACAATGGCGACAGCCTCTTTGTTCATCAGTCCGTGGTCCTCTGTCGAAGAGGAGAGTAATTTGGACACGTGAGCCCAGGCCTGCTTGTTTAAAAATATCTGTTGCTATGTGTAAAAGTCTCATCGGATGGACGGCATGGAGATCGCTTAAAAATGAACTAGACACAGTTAAAAAAAAGGCAAAGACAAAATAGAGACACGTGTCCTGCAGTTCGGATTCTCCTTCACTGGATGTCTTTGCAGACAAAGGTGCCCCCAGACCTCAGAGCTCTCTACCCCTGGCCCCTCTGATGCCCCCGACCTTGATGATAAATCCCTAGAAGGTCTCAGATCAGGCAAAGGATGCATTAAAGGGGCGGGACCGAAGTAGTTCCCCTGAGCTTCTAGGAAATTCCGCCTCCAGCAGTGGGATGATCTGATCATCTGACAATGCAAACAGAGAGGACACTGCAGAATTTCACACCCCAGAGCCGGGGCAGCAGATGTCCGAACCCATCCCAGAAAGGAGGCAGGCAAGATTACAAGAAGACTTCACGGTCTAGGGTTCCACGTCACTCCCTGAGTAAAAGTGAACGTGGAAATTATCCCCCTGACAAGGCAGATAATTCCTGGAGGGGGCATGGGCTCAGAGGTGTCTCTAGGGCGGGTCGTGTGGGTGATGGATGGTCCTGGGACCTGGAGGGGAACACTTTCCTGGAGGGAAGCAGTTTAGGTTTTTCCAAGGTCACCAGTGTTGGGAGAGAAGAAGGAAACCGAGTCACTGGTTCTGAAAACAAAGACATGGATCAAAGGATCCCAGGAGTCCCTAAAAAGACAGGGAAAGGCAGGAACAGCAGCAGTCAACCCACCGGACACGAGCTCTGTTAGATCCGAGCATTTGCCCAGTGGGATCAGAAAGAGCCGGTGGAATTCCCTGCTGCTTGGGGAGCTGGCTTATTGCTGAGGTGAGAGTCCTGAGCACGGCCATGAGGCAGAAGCGAGTTTCTGTTTTGAATCCTCGTCTTGATGCTCCGTAATTCCAGCCAAGTTACTCTTGAAAGCTTGGTGACCTCAGCGCCACTATGGAGCAAGGACTCTTCCTTTGTGGCTGTGCAGGGTGCTTTACGTGAGGCAGCCTGTGTGGAAAAGCTATAGCAATCTTTTTTGTTTGCTGGTTTTTTGTTTTTTGGTACTAGACATGGAACCCAGGGTCTGACACTTGCCAGTCCTAGTTCTCTACTCTGGATGCCATTTGGCCTGGCAGGTAACTAGGAAGCCAGACTCCTGCTTGAGGCATTCAGGGCAACACTGAGGTCTTGACTAAGAAATATTCGCTACTGGGAAGTCTGACCACAGGCAGCAAATTCACGCTGTGACTATCTGACTGTCCTGTGGAATTATTTAGCAGAGCTAATGGAGTGAAATGTCCTTGGGGGATTCCAGCTTCTCTTCCCTATTTGATTGATATTAGAATCTGATCCCAAGTGGGTGGTAATGAAGAATCACCTAAGCTTAATAGAGATACTGTGGGTGGTTGGAGTCCAAGCAACCACTTCTGCTGATATCTCAAAGTACTGAATACGTGTGTACAGGTTGAGCAGTACATAACACTGGGTTACAACAACCCATCCATACTTTTCTACTCTAAATGTGTACTTTAGAATAATAGCAGCTGACTGTGTGTCTCAGTAGCTGTGCCCGGGAGATACAGAAAGCAATTTTCATGTCTACCCTCTTGGTATGATGAACAGTCAGGTGTGTGCACATGTGCAAAAGTTTTTACCCACATATTGCTCTGGGGTTTTAACCCACATATTGCTCCATCTAATAGGTTTTGCATATGCTTACCTGAGCATCACAGTGGGTAAAATACACCCGCATCACGCTTCTGTTCTGTAAACATGTATTCTACCGTAAATGGAACGTGGGTGTGACTCCTGGGGAAAGGAAAAACCCACCTGTGCATTCACTCACTTAGCAGCAGAATGGCAAGATCCAAACAGCAGCAGGAGAGATTTACCCATGAAATGCTCATTGCCAAATTTCACTTAGGATTTGTTTTTTAAAAAGTTTTCTTTAGGTTTTTCTGGTAGAAGTAGCCCAGTTTATGGCACATGAAGAACTAGGTTTTTACGTTTTGGAGGAGGTCAAAAGTGCACACATGGATGATGAAGATGATAATGACTTTGACATAGACCGTGTGAGCCAAAGTTCTTGTGACAGTGAAATGGAGGAAGAATTGACTGATACAGACACAAGAAATGCAGACCTCCTTGATTCAGATGTCAAAGAAAACAACAGTGCAAGCACATATTTGACTAGTAGAAATATACAAAATGGTCACGCAACCAAATGGAAAAATCCAATGTTAGAGCTAGGACCAAAAATATAGTGAGGATTTTGGCAAGGATGAAACTATACTGGACAGAAGGCCAGTACTACCATTCAGTGTTGGAAATTGTAACAGACAAAATGCTACAAGGTGTTGTGAAATGCACAAATGCTGAAATACAAGGAAGACATTCTTTATGTACCAATAGCCATGTAAAAATGTGCTAACTCTGACACTCACCAGCTGGACTGAAAGCACTCAGAGGCCTGCTGTACTACCAGGGCTTTCTACTGGTAATCACAGGAATGTAAAAGACTTACACAAAAGTGATAGGTGTGGGGTTGAGGTTTGCAGAATAACAATGACACTGAGGAGATCTGGCTTCCTTCAAAATTGCCTGAGGCTTAGTAACAAATCACATACCAAGAAAGAAAAAAAGAACTGCCAGTCTGGCTGTTATCCGCTCGTGGTTTGGGAGATTTGGGAATAATTGTTAAGCGATTTACACAGTATCTGACTACAGGGCTAGTAATGCACGTCTTGTAGGATTTCGTGGTCGCTGTAGCTTCAGACAATACATTCCCCAAAATGTTTCAAAATATGACCAAAAAATGTATTCCTTTATAGTTGAAAAGATGTATTATGTTTCGACTTATAAATTTATCCTGGGACTCACACCAGGTCCTTATTCATATAGTGATAAACCAAGTGATGTTGTGAACAGGCTTGTTGTTCCCATCTCCTAAACTAATCAGAATCTGAAATTCAACGATTGGTTTACCAGTTTCCAGCTGATGTTACATTTGCTAATGGGGCACAAGCTGACAAGTGTAGGCACTGTACAGAGGAACAAAGCAGAAATTGGAATTTTAGAACAGAGAATTACACAGTACAATCTTTGGACTTCAGAAATACATAACATTGGTTTCATATATGGTAAAGAAAAACAACTGGTAGTGCCGATGTCAACATTGCACCATAATGGAAATATTGATAGTGAAATTTCAAAAAAAAAATGGAAGTCTGAGTTGGAAACTTTCTACAAAATACCAAAGACAGAGGAGATGATTTTGATGAGCTATGGAACCATTATGATGTCACTTGAAATACAAAGCATTGTCAATGGTAGTGTCTTTCTTGGTCCTAAACATGTCTGGCATAAATACTTTGATAATTCACAAAGAAAATAACAAGTGCAAAATATCACAGAGAAATTTTCTTAGAAGATTGGGCCTGGAACTCATCAGATATCATTTACAGCCGAGGAAAAACAAAATGTTTCTGCCCAGGGAACTACAGAAAAAAATTGTGGAGTACACTGATAAACATACAGGTAAACAGGTAGGCACAGCATCACAAGGACCTACAATGACAACAGGAAAACAAAACATATGTCAGTTGTGCCCTACAGGAAAGGCCAGGAAAACACACCACATGAGTTATCAGTGTAAGCCATGCTTGGGTATGGAACATGCAGTCTCCATGTGTGAAGACTGCCGTGGCTGTGACAGAGGAAGCAAAGATTATTTCCATGGTGGACTTCTCTTTGTATTTGCATTGTAGTTCACATACATTTTTATTTCCAATGTTATCTTTTAGGTTTTGCAAGCAAGTATACAGCTGTTATGAAAAGGTTGATGTCTACTCTACTCATTATATATTTGATATTTTATTTTATGGATATCTTATTTTCCTGTACATTGTACATCACGGTAGGAAGCTCCTGACAGAACAGGCAGGGAGGTGACAAGAATCGCCTGACTCACAGGAAAGGAAAGCTAAGCACATGCCCTGTCAGTGTATGTGGGATGTGTACACGGAGCATGCAGTTGTCATGTGTGGAGACTGCCTTGGGTGTGATAGTTGAAGAGCATGTTATTTTTGCTGTACCATCCTATTAGTATTTTCATTGTAGTTCATACAGAAATTTACTTCTGATGTTATCTTTTAGGTTTTAAAAGCAAGTACACAGCTGATATGAAAATGTTGGTGTCTACTCTAAGCAATCATTACATATTTGATATTTTATTGGTATCTTATTTTCCTGCTAAGTGCACATTGTACAATACAGCTCCTGACAGAACAGAAAGAGAGGTGACAAGAATGACCTGACTTAGCCAGATGTGGTGGCGCACGCCTTTAATCCCAGCACTCGGGAGGCTGAGGTAGAGGAGCATTGTGAGTTTGAGGCCGGCTTGGGCTACAACGCGAGCGCAAAGCCAGCCTAAGCTACATAGTGCGACCCTGCCTCAGAAAACTAGGGCTGGGAGTTTGGCTCAGTGGCTTAAGTGCCTTCCTGGCCGGTGCAAGGTTGTGAGTTCCTTCCCTGGTGCCACAAAAAGAAAGAAAGAAAAAAAGAATGGCCCGACTTGTAGGAAAGAATAGCTAAGCACACGTCTTGTCAGTGTACATGAGAAGTGTACAGGAAGTATGTAGTTGTCACGTGTGGAGACTGGCTTGGGTGTGACAGTTGAAGAAAAGATCATTCTTGTTGTAGAGTTCTATTGGTATCTTCATTGAAGTTCATGCAGGAATTTATTTCTGACGTTATCTTTTAGGTTTTATAAGCAAGTACACAGTGGATGTGAAAATGTTAATATTTATTCTAAACCTACAGTACATGTGATGAATTTAATACTTTATTTTATTGATATTTTAAGTTCCTATTAACTGCACATTGTATAATATGATAAGAATCTCCTGACAAAACAGCAAGACTGGCCAGCAAGAGGTCAAGTATGTCCTACAAGAAGACCAGGAAAACCAAATATGCGCACTGTCAGTGTAAGCAACGCGTGTATACGGAGTGTCCTGTTGTCACGTGTGCAGACGGTCTTAGGTGTGAAAACTGAAGCAAAGATCATTGTTTTGTGTAGATTTATTTCTATTGGTATTTTCACTGTAGTTCATCTAGAAACTTACTGGTGTTGTTATTTTTTAGACTTTGTACACCGGAAAATAGTCGATGTTGAAAATTTTGATGCATTCTTATAAACACTCAATCAATATTAAAAGTTCGATACTTTTTGATATTTTTCCTGTTAAGTACTCAATGTCTAATATGATAAAACTCACAGAATTAAAATTAATAATTGATTAATAGAAATATTCTAAAAAATAAACCTGGGTATTATATACTCGTAACTTTGCCTTTATGACAACATTGTTATGCTCTGCTCTGAAAATCCAAAATCTGAATGTGGCAAACTGAAACCATGACACCACAAATAGAAAATTCCACACCATTAAACTTTGCTCTGTGCGCAAAATTATTAAAAATATTGTAGGCTAAAGGTTTAAAGTCAAAATAAAACTTAAATGAATTTTGTGTTCAGACTTGGGTCTCCTTCCAAAGATATCACATACACGCAAGTATTCCAAAACACCAAAGTTACCCAAGATCCAAACCACTTCTGTTTCCAAGCATTTTGACCGAGGGACCCTAAGCTGAGACTGTTCACATTACCCCAGGTGTCCCTCACCCGAGCCTGTGTGATGGGGAATAAGGCGGGGATGATAACCATTCCCTTTACACGGGTGAGCAAAGGAAGGCTCGCGAGAGGAACGCGGCTCACGCAAGGTCACACTACCAGGAGGCGGTGACGGCTGCGCAGCCGCGGGCGATGTGGGTAGAGACCCCACTTCGCCGCTGGATCTGCCAAGTCTTCCTTTGACCCTGGGACTTTCCCCCTCCTGGGCCCGGGTTCTGATCCGCAGAAGCACACCGGGAAATGGGGTTTCGTGTACATCAGGCAATGGAGTTGGGGATTTGTGGTTCCACACTCACCCGGTTCAGGTTAATGGAGAACCAAATTTCCTGATACTCCCTGCTCTGTAGGCAAATCAGCTCAGGAATCCCACAGCAATGCTTTGAATGAGTCTTGTGTTGGGGGTGACGGAAGTGAAAGCTTCTCGAAGCAGGCCTCAGCCCCAGGCCTCCTAACGAAAACAGTTAAAAGGCCTCTGAGAGAAACGTGGACTCCACCTCCTGCTTGAGCCAGGAGGGCTTCGCAGCTCCTGCAGCCCCAATGCAGAGAGCCGGCTGTGTCCCCAGCGCGCTCACTCTTGCTTGAAGTGAAAGAGAGTTAAAGCAACAGGAGTCCTGGGCGTCTTTGTGGGTAGTAGTTCCCTCTAATTTATTTGCCAAGTTATCCTGAAAAACAGAAGATCTGTTTCTGACTCTGTCTCCAGCTAAAGCTGCTTTCTGTTTTAGATCAGGCATGCTGAGTGACATTCATATGTATGCATATGCAAATCTAGGATTTCTATGTCATCCCTAGCAAGCACTCCTGAAATGGACGTCATTCTTTCTCCTCTGGGTACGAAGACGTCCTGCTGCTCCACTTCTAATCACCGTGGTTCGCATTAGGCCCTGACCATCTCTGTGCCGTGTGCGTCTGAGTGTCCTGGTCACTCTTTCTTTGTTGGGACACATTATCCAACACCCATAGCTTGAAGGAGGACAGTGTTATTTGGGCTCACATTTTTAATTCATAGTCTACCAGCTCCAAGGCAGGATGGCAAGACAGAGGGGAATGCAGAGGAACAGCTGCTCGGGGCAGACGGGAAGCAGAGAGAGGAAAGAGAGCAGGGAGAGAGGTAAACCCTTCCAGGCCAGTGTGTGTGTGACTACAGCACCTCTGTGCTCTAGATAACAACCTCCCCAAGCCCCTGCCTCTGACGTATAAGGATTTGGGGGGACACGACACAGAGCATCAGAGCCTGGGGCCAGAATAACACCTTCAAAAACGGTATCTGAGCCAACCAGAGGCAATCAGAGGGAAGACACAGAACTGCGATCTGTTGGGGCTTTTAGAGAAGAAGGCGTTCTCTACCTCTGCAGTGACCAGCAGGGAACAGGAAAAGTACCACGTGGAGCCTGAGAATGAAGGTAACAGTGAAGAAATGAGACCCAACAGGTGGGTGAAGACCAGGACTCAGCCATGTTTACCAGGCTAAAAGTCTCTTCACATAAGCCAGTTTTCCTTGGGTTTTCCACAGTGTGAAAAAAAATCCTGATGCAGTCACCGTGTAGGATGATTTCATGTTGTTTCCTTGCTATTTGAGCAAGTATGAGAACCTAACATGCTACTTAAAATAAATTCAATTTTTTTTGTGAGTTTTTTTTTGTTTTTTGTTTGTTTGTTTTTGTCTTTTTGAGACTATGCAGTCCAGGCTGGCCTTAAACTCATTTTGTAGCCCAGGCTGGTCTTGAACTCTCAACAATCCTCCTTGCCTCAGCCTCCCCAGTGCTGGGGTTATAAGCGTATGCCGCCATGCCCAGAGGGTTGGTTTTTTTAATACTGGGAATCAAACACAGGGCCTTGCACTTGCCAGGTAGGTGCTGTGCCAATGAGCTATATCCCTGGCCCCTAAATTCAGTTTTAAACTCTGACACATATTCACTTTTGCTTCAGGCTCATCAAAGAATAGGAGCGTTATTCTAATTTCATCAGAATGTAAACTGCCCCATGCCAGCTCAGGCTGTGCTTCATCCAACTGTGGGTTCATCTTTCCAACCACAGGCCAAGGACAATATTTTTAGATCAGTGCCGTAGAAGGTATTGTTTTCAAAGAGTGAGATACATCTTACTGTACAATTCATCAAGCCTGCTTGTTTTAGAAAAACCTAACTCCACTGCATGAGACCTGGCCTCAAGTTGTGGGAGCCCAAAGAACACAGGCAGACAGATGCAGTCCAGAAGCCACTGACTGGGAACTTCCTGACAGCAGTGTGGCCCCGAGAGGTAGCAAGACCAGTGCTTCCCTGAGATCCAGGTCAGAGAGGAAGCTCCTACATCAGCAAGGTGAGTGACCTCACCCAAGCTGGTTTCCCTGAAGATAACGTCACAGATGTCAGATACATTGCTGAGGCTCACAGCTCCCTGTTCTGGTTACTGTAAAGCTCCATTTTAAGGTGGGTTTGGTTGTTATTTTGCTTTAGGGGAGGTCTGTTTGTTTCAGTTGATTTTTCTCATTCATCCTTTGCAGTCCTGGGGATCGAGCCCCAAGCCTCACACATGCTAGGCAAATGCTGTCCCATTGACCAGCACCCCAGTCCTTGTTTTATTTGTTTATTATGGGGAACTATGCATGGAAACCCAACCGCTGGGCAGCTCCGTCACGGACAGTGAGCACAGCCCCGGATGGCAGCAGTTGGGTCACACTGAATTCCTAACGTGCTCCTCAGAGACTTACCCAGGAGAAATGAAAGCATCTGTACAAAGAACTAGACACAGGGGTTCATAGGAGTGTTATTCATAATCACCCCAAACCAGAAGAGCCAATGTGTCCATTAAAAGGAGAATGGATAATGCTGTGGTTTATGTCTGAAACACCCCTCAAAACTTCATGTATGGAAGTTCTGGTCCCAGTGCCTCAGTGTTCAGGGATGAGGGCCTTTGGGAAAGTGCCTGGGTCATGAGGACTCTAACCTCATCAGTAGATTAACCCACAGATGCATTCACCATTGGATGACATTACTGGGAGGTGAGGAAACTTTAGGAGTTAAGTCCTAGTTGGAGGAAGTAGGTGACTGGGGTCATGTCTTGGGACAACAGTGATGAAACTGATACAAAGAGCCTGCTGTGTGGTATGTGTGCCATATGTTCACCACTGCCCTGGGAGGGATATCCTGTCCCCAGCATACTCTCTCTGTCTCTCTGTCTCTCTCTCCACCTTCTCGCTCATGCCATGAGGTAAGCCAATGCCTCCATCACACTCTCTAGCAGCCATAATGTTTCTGCCTCACTGCAGGCCTAAAAGCAGTGGCGCCAGCTGACCATGGACTGGAACATCTGAGACTGTGAGCCGAAACAAATCTTTCCTTTTGAAGTTGTTTTTCTCAGCTATTCTGTCGCAGGAACAGAAAGCTGACAACTTGGCACATTCATGTAACAGAAAACGGTTCAGCAGCACAAAGGGATAAAATGCTGATACAGGCAACCGCACAGGTAAATCTCATAAGAAAGAAGCCAGACACGAGAGACCATGTGCTGCCTAGTTCCACCGATTCTAGAACACAAAATGAAGCTATAGCGAGAAAAAGCAGACCAGAATTTGCCTAGGGTAGCTGTGAAGAGGGGAAGTTGGCTTAGAAAGAGCACAGTAGAGTGTTTTTGGGTTGAATGACACATTTTGTTTTGGGCAGGGGTCACAGGTTCAAAGGTATCCACCACCATAACTGTGTACCTAGGTGTACGCAGTTATATGCTTTCAAGTTAAAATGTGCACATGTAAATTATACCTCAGCAAACCTGGGCTTGTTTTCCTTTAAGTGTGTTGTTTCTCTGGAGTTTTCATGATGTCCTTTTAAAACTCATTCTGCTTATGGAAATAACTTATAAGGACAGTACATGTATATTGGCTCATAGCTTCAGAGGTTTCAGTCCACGGTAGACTGACTTTACTGCTTTCAGACAGAACATCACGGTGATGCGTATGTAGTGGAGGAGTCTGCTCAGATCTTGGTGGGATGAAATGAGAGAGAGAGAGAAAGAGAGAAGAGAGAAGAGAGAAAGAGTAAAAAGCAGAAGCTGGGGACAAGATATCCCCTTCTAGGACCTTCCCCACGACCTTGTTCCTCTCCTTGGGTCCCACCCCTTGTAGGTTACACTGCCTACCCATAATTCTGTGAGCTGAAAACCAATTCTCTTTCTTTCTTTCTTTCTTTCTTTCTTTCTTTCTTTCTTTCTTTTTTTTTCCTTTCTTTTTTTCAGTACTGAGCTACATCCCCAGCCTTTGTGCTTTTTAATTTTGAGACTGGGTCTTGTGAAGTTATCCAAAGGAGCCTTGGACTTGTGATCCTTCCGCCTCAGCCTCCCAGTGTGGGGATTCCAGGCATGTGCCGCCCTGGCTGGCTGAGACCAAGCCTTGGGCCTTTGGGAGACATTTCAGATCCAATTATATCAAATTCTGTCAGTAAATCATACTGTAGAAATGCCAGAGCCCAACTAGTCCATGGATCCCTACACTGTCCCAAACACATCTCTCATTACATTTCCATACCTGCTGTTCCCAGCATAGAATATACTGTCCCTTCCTGTCCGCCAGGCAAAACCCATGCATCATTCCATTTGTCCTTCGTTCATTCATTCAGCAAATATTTATTGAGTGCCAGGCCCTGTGATAGGCACTGGGGCTACAGAGAAGGATAAATCAAGGGCTCTGTCCTTTAGGGACATACACTAGGAAGTGGAGTTTTAGTTGAATGTCCCCAGATTTATGTTGCCAGCATTTTCTGTCTGATAAAAAGACTCTGTCAAAGACCGCTAACCTGAAGGCAATGCGGCTCCATTATCCGTCCTAAAAGCTGGCTACACACGATATGTTTTGCAGCCGCCCTGAAGGTTCTGTGTCAACATGAAAGAAGGGAATCTCTGAGGAGTTAACAAGACAGGGGGAACAGCTCTGAGAAACTAAAGGAAAACTGGGTTTCAATGCATTTCTTTTTGTTGTTTTTATTTTGGTTTTTATCAGTACATGTTTGCAGTACATATTGATGCTATTTCTCATGGGGAGTTGGTGCATGTATGTAGCACATCTTAATTCTTTTTCATCCCCTTCTCCCCATAGACCCCACTCTCTCCATCTCTCCGTCCCTTCCCCTTTTGAAAATGTCTATCTCCCTGTTTCCCATAATTTGTATTTTTATTTCCTCTTTATTAATACTTTGGGCTTCTCACATAAGAAATGCTATGTGATATTTAAGTATGTGTGTCTGATTTATTTCATTTAAAAGTATGGTCTCAAAGTATATCTGTTTTCATACAAATGACTCAAATTTGTCCTTCTTCATGGCAGAGTCGTACTCTATTGTGAGTAAATACCAGCTTTTCTTCATCCAGTCGTCTGTTGGTGGGCACACAGGCCTTCCAAGGTCGAGTGATTATGAAGCGTGTTGCTGTAGTCGTGGTGCTTGCATGGCTCACCATGATGTGACGTCTTTAACTCTTTAAGGAAGAAGACCAGACTTCAATGTATTTCTAAGGTGGAGATGAAATGTGATAGAAAGTGGAAATTTAGACACGATACAGCAAGAGCGCTTGGTGTGACAGCCACATCCCCTCAGGTGGGGCTTGAAGTCCACCCACCTTGCTGGCTTCTAGGACAGCGTGGGGCCATAGCCAGTCATTTCACTGATGCTATCCTTTAACTTTCACAGTATTTTTAAAGGTCAGTTAGTACATCAGCTCTGTAAAAATTCATTTTTCAATTCTTTGTATTTCTTTCTCTTTCCTTATTAACTTTAATTTCCCAACTATTAAATCTTTACTTGATTAAAAACGTCACTACAGAGATGGAATATGTACATAGTAAACTTACTGATTTAAAAATTAAAATGAAGGGCCAGGGATTTAGCTCAATGGCATAAGCGCCTGCTTGGCAGGTGTTAGGTTATGAGTTCGATCCCTGGTACAAGAAGAAGAAGAAGAAGACGACGACGAAGAAGACGAAGAAGAAGACGAAGAAGAAGACGAAGAAGATGAAGAAGACGAAGAAGAAGAAGACGAAGAAGATGAAGAAGACGACGAAGAAGAAGAAGACAAAGAAGAAGAAGAAGAATTATTAAAATGAAATATTAGTGCTTGAAAGAGTGTTAAATCATTTTAATTTAATTTAATTTTAATCGTTTTAATTTTAGACTTCCAGAAAACATTGCAAAGAAAGTACAGAGTCCCCATAAGACCTCAGAGCCAGTTTACATATTACCTTGTGTTGAGCAGGCACATGTGTTACAATTAATGAACCAACACTGATACATTATTAAGTGATGTTCATCCTTTCCTCAGATGTCCTCGGTTTTCACCTAATGTCTTTTTTCTGCCCCTGGAGGCCCCCAGGATGCCACATTCCATTTAGTCACCCCGTCTCCTTAGGCTCATACTTTCTTTCCGTTTGATGCCCACTGTTCAGAGTTCTGGGTCTTTTTTTTTTTTTTTTTTTTTTTTGTGCCAGGAATCAAACTCACAGCCTTGTACTTGCCAGGCAGGTGCTGTGCCACTGAGCTATACCCCTGCCCTGTCCAGGGGTTTTATAGGCTGTCCCGCAGTTAGGACTGGGGCTGTGTGTCTCCGGGAGGAGGGTCACAGCAGCAGGGCGCCCTGCTCATCACACTATGCCAGGCATTCCTGCTATCGGTGTGACTTGCTGCCGGGGATGTTGACCTCGGTCACCTGCCCCAGGTAGTGTTTTTCCACTGCACCCTCACTCCTGTCCCGCTCTCCCTCCCTTCCCGCACGGTCCTCTCTGTAAGGCAGGAACTATGTGCAGCTCACCCTGGAGGAGTAACAAGTCACCCCTTGATTGCTGTTACTCAGATTTCCACCACTGTGACAAAACAGTTGATGCCATCACTATTAAAAATATATCTATTTCTTTAGGCTCATGGCATCAGGGCTTCAGTCCATGGATGGCCCAGTCACACTGGGGCCTATGGTGAGTGAAACACTAAGGCGGCCGGAGTATGTGACCCTAGAGGCTGCTCACTCCTTGTAGCAGGGAAGCAAAAAGAGACAAAAAGGAAATTTTTCTTCCAGGGGAGGCCCTGGTGATATATTTCATCCCACTATGTCCCATCCCTAAAGTTTCCACCACCTCCCAATAGCTGGTCCCATTGACTGGGAGCAGGGTTCCATATAGAAGCTTTGGGGGTACATTTAGGATCCAAACCAGAGAGGGGCTAGGGATTGAGCTCAGCAGCACAAGAGTCTGCCTGGCAAGCACAAGGTTGTGAGTTCAATCCCTGGAACCAAAAAAAAAAAAAAAAGAAAAAAGAAAAAAAGAAAAAGATCCAAACCATAACAAAGGCAGAGTATCTATTTAAGTTATTTGGATTTCTTATGTATGGAAGATTTGTCTCTTCAGTCTTTAGTCAATCACCTACTTGCTGTGCATTCACTTATTCAATCATTTGTGTCCTCAGTAAGGGCTTATACATAGTTATGTTATACTTTAAGTTATTATACAAGAGGACTTTATTTAACTGCTCAAATCATGCGAACTTTGGCCTTTAGGGGCTCTCTCTGCTGGCCCCTGTGTCCCAGGGCTGCACCCTCCTGTGGTGGGCAAGCCCCTGCTTTCTGGCACTATACAACACTTCGGGGCCTTCTTGAATATTTTTTGCTCCAGCCCTGGAAGCAAACATTTGTCCAAGGAGTCCTCCTTCTTTTTATCAGAGAACAGCTTGAGACACCGATCTCTCTGCTAAGGGTGCTCATTGAAACCATGGTATTAAGCAACTCGTAGATAACATGTTTTCTGCAAACCCAAAGTAACTAAGGTTATGGGAAGGAATTTTCATTTCCTAAGAGCAAGAAATAAAGCTCTTTAAAGAACCGTTTCCCCCAACTCTTAGCCTGTTGATTCTAAATGAAGATAAAGGAAAACTCACAGTTGATTGTGTCCTCTTTGTAGCCAAATCTAATGCCATTGGTTTTTCTTCAGTGACTAAAGCCCAGAGAAGAATAAGAGTAATCAATACTCTCCAAGGAAGTGCATCATACACCCTGAATACACTTGCTGAAACAACATGCTTTTTCCTAAGACACTGGTTTTTCTAAAAGACCTATTTTTTAGATGCACTTTTTTGAGATAGTGTTTCACAAGGTAGCTCCGGTTAGCTTCAAAGTCTGGATCCTCCTGCTTCAGCCTCCTGAGTAGCTGGGGTTCTAGGTGTGTATCATTGTGCTCACCTCTGGTAACCTTTTAGACTTCAGAAAGACTGACTTAAATTTATAACTATTACGTACCAATAAAGGGCTACTCATACTGAAAAACTGGCTATGTTTCTATATTATTCTTAGCCAAATTTTGGGCCATTTCAAGAGGATTTTGATTCAAAATTTATCATTTCTGTATCAGAACTACATAAATATATGGATAAAGTTACTAAGACTTTTTTTTAAGTTGAAAGAATTTTTTTACATTTTATTTTAGAGAGCATAAAACCAAGCAAAATAGAATAAAGCAAATCAAAACAAGACAGTATAGGTGATGCAGGATTTCAAAACATTATAATAGGAAATCAACAATGATTACGACAATGCCTCTTATCTTCAAAATATTCAGACATAGTAAAACCTAACTAAACAGAAACAGAATAGAGCCAATAAAAACAAAACAATGAATATAATAAAGGACTTCAAAACAAGATAATAGTAAATCCAAAATGGCTACCATAATAGATCTTGTTATCTTTGACATAGCTGCCCAGGCCATCAGACACAACAAAATCAAACAAGATAAAACAGAATAAAACCCAACCAAGCAAAACAATGACAATGATAAAGGATTTTGAAACAAGATAATAGAGAATAACAATGGCTACCACCTTCAGAAGGAGAGCCCCCATAGATGCCACACTGCGTACTGTTATCCTCTGAACAGATGATGAGACTCCCAGCTTTAGTCCTGCAAAGTCAGTGAAACACTAAACACTACGAGCATTAGGTTGTATTTTACCTCATTAGCTATCATCACAGCCTGTATTTCTCTGGATCACCCAGAATTTTTTTGATGAAATTAAATTTTTGAATTTTGACCTTGCCAGAAAATAGATTCTCCCTCTTCCTCTCCCTCTCTCTCTGTCTCTCTCTCTCTCAGCATACTAAAGCAAAGATGACAACTATAGTTTTCAATGAACAAACCAACATCAAATTTTAGGTCATTTTTTACACCAATTGTTTTTTAACTCAATAAAAAAGTTCAAAATAAATTTTGACCAAGTTTCTAAAAGTAATGGAACCCTACCTGACAATGCGATAACTTTTTGTACGGAAATGCTCTCTTCCTCACTTATTTATGTTCACGTAGCCTTCTGATCAGGAAGGAAGAATTTGGTGTGCACGGGATGAGTAGGTATTTTTTTCTCAAGACATTACTTTGGATTTCCTTAGGCTAGATTATGTGACATTTTTATTACTTCTACCACTGAATGAAAGTAGCCTTTTCATTTTCATTTATGATAGGTTTTGTAAATGTCAAGTTCCTTATTAAAGAGTCAGAGTTGACATTCCAAAAGTCTAAAGATGATGTAGGTGATACGCAAGGACTGTATACACAACTAGAATTGGAAGTTATTTCATATCACTCTCACTCTTCCAAAATAAAAATAACCACTTCTCAAATAATTATTTGAAAAGAGGAAAAAGCTATAAGCAAAAAAGAAAGACACATGACATTCCAATATGTGATCTATCCATCTATAATTCAAATATAAAGAATATGAATATACAAATAAAACCAGTGTGAAACCCATTTGATATGATGGGTATTGTACATTTAAAGTTAATTAACCTCAACACCAGTTCCTTGGAATTAACTCTTACAGAATTGTGGAGACATTTCAAATTAGGTCTCCATCAATTTTAGAAGTCAAAAAACCTTTTTTGTTCCCTTGTTATCACCAGGGGAATAAAATTACTCAAGCGTGTTGCTGAGTGTATTATACCCTTCACTTACCTGCTTTATTTTCTCAGTTTTTAGGGAATCATACATTAGTGTATTATTTACCAGGCTTTCAAAGGAACAGAGAATGACTCGGCTTCTTTGTGGCGATCAGGGCACTCAACATACTGATAAAATTTAGGGTCACAAGTGCAGACGCTTCTAAGGGCCACATGGGACTCTGGGGAGACGCCAGCAAGCTAGAGGATGCTGCCCACATACGCAGCCCAAGGGAGCCACAGACGCAGGGCATCCAAAGGGCCAGGGCTTCTACTGTGTCAGGAGAGGCCTCAAGCACGTTTTTAAAAAAATATTCTATTTCCCAATTTTGAAATGTTGGCAATTATATTTCTGGAAACATTGCACACGGTCTGTGAGCTGCATTTGACCTGAAAGCTACCCTCTGCAAACCAACAACTGCCCACAAGAACTTCACACCTGCAGAGAACCCCGTAATCACAAGAGCTTACGATAAGAAACATAACTGTCACCCTGTGTGGTGGTGTAGGGCTTTTATACTGTTACTCTGGGAAGCTGAGGCAGGAGGACCACAAGTTGGAGCCAAGTCTGGGAAACAGAAATTTAGTGAGACCCTCTTTCAAAATAAAATCTGTAAGTCTGGAGGTGTAGCTCAATGCTACCCCGTATCACCAGAAAGAGAAAAATGAAAGGAGAAGAAAGAGAAATATAATTGCCGATTTCACTTGAATTCTCATGCTGACTGATCTGAGCCCTGTGACTTTGAACAAATATGAAAAGCTTGCTTAGCAACTTCAGAATCCAAGTAAACCCAATTGTATGATCTTGCCAGGTAGTATCATCAAGAGATAATAATCGAGCATAGTCATTTATTCATCAAACAGGCATTAAGAATCTCACTTGTGCCAGGTACCATTTGAGCTACCAGGAATAAAGCTAAGGACAAAGCAACTGCCCGCCAGCGCTTATATTCTAGACGTAGGAGGAAGTAAGTCAATCAAGTAAATCAGAAAAATAGCACAACCAGCTGTGTGCAAAATTAGACCAGGTCTGATGGCCTTGCTGATACCAACTGTCTGAACGTCAGACTCTCTCTTCGTGCCTTTTGTTCTAGGTCCACTGTGAGGTCACTTGTGGTGTGTTTTAATAAACAGAAAGCCCATTTATCTAAATTAGTTACATTTTAATCTTCTTGACTAGATTTGGGGGAAATATGGATCCTGGAGGGATTTAGGGAATCCTCTAATCTAATCAA
This sequence comes from Dasyprocta punctata, assembly GCA_004363535.1. Lineage (NCBI taxonomy): Eukaryota > Metazoa > Chordata > Mammalia > Rodentia > Dasyproctidae > Dasyprocta > Dasyprocta punctata. Next base: position 11,595 of record RJWM01017184.1, on the reverse strand, counting down.
CAACTTAATCACGATGCCTGGTCAGTGTAGCGCACGACGAACTCTGAGCATCCTAAGTTGATTCCTTTCCACTTACATTTTAGACAGTTCCATTTCCCCGTGTGTGTCCAGATTCCGGGAGTGGACCCTCTGAGCATCTTTATCACCTGTCTGAAACAAGGGTGCTGGCTTCAAACTGAAGTTCTTCCTTCACGGCTAGGGGTTCTCCCACCCCAAAATGCATATTAACAAATACAGCTCTGGAAGGGCAAACAGAACTTAGCTTATTTTATTTTCCTTTTGTAAAGCTTTTAATTCATTTTCATTGTACATATTTAGGGTGTGCAGGATGGTTGGACACGCACAATGAACTAATTACTACAGTCAAGGAAATTAGCATACGCTTCATCTTCCTTTTTCTTTTAAATGAGTATCTTCTTAAACGCGTTCCCATGGTTTGGTAAGCGGCCCCCGCAGGCTGAGAAGGAGAAACCTGGAATACCAAATCCCAGTACCGGATTCACACCCGCTGCGGGCAGCTGTCTGCGCTGACGGCTAAGCGGTGATCCCTCCCCCACTTCATCTGCGGGGCTGCAATGCCAGGGTGCTCTGAAAGCCACCCCCGAAAAGCATGCGACGATTAGTGCTCTAATGGGAACGGCCACCACTAAGATCAGGGGCTGTGCCCAATTTATAGCGAACTATAAACACGCAAACAAGGGTCAAAGTCAAATACAGGCTCACAGAAACATGACACTGTGTCCCACATCCACCTTACCCACGGATCTGGCACCGTGTGACTTCCGGCTCCTCCCCAAAGTCAAAATGACCATGAAGGGAAACACCTGAATCCATTCAGGACATGGAGACAGCCCCGACAGCACAACAAAAGACACACCTGAACAAGGACTTCCGGAGCTGCTCCAGAAAGAGGCAAGAAGGTGGGATAAGTGTGTTCAAAGCAAACAGGGGGACCTTGAGGGGGACTTGTGGCATTGTATCTTTTCTGTAATAAGATGTTTAAATATTCACCATGTTTTTCGACCACGCCTCATGTCATACATGGCCAGCGATTCACTGAACAGGAGACTCAGTGCTGTGCAGGTAGCAGCCCTGCCCATGAGTAGGAAGGAAGGGAAATCAAAGCTAAAGCTAATAAATAATGTGAAGTTGACAACAATGTACAGCATCACTCCCCACAGCTTTTTAAATCCGGGTGGGTTTTGAGGCCCATTTCTCAGAGGTCTGGAGTCTGCAGCGGCCCTGGCCCGTCAGCCTGGGCCTCCTCTGCCCTCCCCGGCCTCTCAGGAAAGTTCTGGCCCTCGGTCCCCACAGCCCCGCACCCTGGCAGTCTCCACATCCAGAACAGTTCTCTCCCCAGTGCCAGTATTTTAGGCCCTGAGCATGCAACAGCAAACTAACTATAGGTTACTAACCTCTTCCACTAGATTATCTAGCAGGTACCGGAGCCAACAGTCAAATATGCAAAAGAACACTTTCAGTACATGTGGCCTACAGTGCATTCTTTTGGAAAGCAAAAGCATTTCTTTCCATTTTTTTTTTTTTTTTTTTTTTTTTTTGCCCCAAATAAGACTGGAAATGGATTGCTCCATTTAAGACTTCCAATAATAAACTTCTCAGAATATGAACTGTCTTAAACACGCGGGGAAGCTGGGGGGAAAGGTGCCGTCTCTCTCCCGGCGCGGGCGGGCGGGCTCTGGGAGCAGGGGGAATCGGCCAGTGCAGCGTTTGCCGCAGGGCTGGTGTTATTTATACAGCGCCGGCTGGGCAAGGTTGGCGCCCCAGCCGGGCGAGAGGGAGCGGTTTGTCTTTGGAGAGCGTAGACTTGTGCGCCTGTGCACGAGCGCTGGAAATGTGAATTCGGGATCTGGGGTGGGGGTGGCGATCCCCACTCACGCGGATAGTGTGCAGATGGAGCTGCTGCCGGCGGCACGGCCTTCCAGCGCGGTGCTTATGCGGCACGTTCGGGGAGCAGGGGGATGACATGGCGATGGCGGAGCGGGGCCGGGGCGGCCGCGGGTGGCCGGACTTTGTAGGCGACCGCAACCCGACCTCGGTAAATGCGCCTCCCTGTCCCCTGCTCCTGCACATAAAATTAAACCTTATCTGAGCAAGGAAAGGGTTGTGTAGGAAGGCCGAGACCCCGCCGCTTGCGGCTGGGAGAGGGGAGCACGGAGCTGACAGCCCGGCACCTCTGGGGCGAGCAGAGGTCACAGAGGCCCCGCAGGGCAGGGGCCGAACCCCACGGCGACCTGGTCTGCGCGCTCCCAGCGCGCGCGGGGACCCCGCCGACCCGCGCCCCGGCTCCGCGCTGCCTCCTCCTCCGCCGCCGCCGCCGCCCCCAGCGCGAGCGGCACCCGCGGGTCCTGCGGCCCGGGTGCCCCGTTTCCCCGCCCCCTCCCGCGGGGCCCGGGCGGCGGCGACAGCGGCGCATCCCGGCTGGAGGGGGCGCTCGCGCTCAGGAGCGGGGCGCAGCAGGTGCCGCGGTTACCTCCACCTCGGCGGGGGGAGAGGGCGGGCCGGGCGCGGGGAGGCGGAGGCGGAGGAGGCCGGGGAGGAGGAGGCGGAGGAGGCCGGGAGCGGCAGCGGCAGCGGCGGCGGCAGCGGCAGCAGGAGGAGGAGGCCGGCTGCTCGCGAGCCGGAGAGCGGGGCGGCTCGCGGCTGAGTCCCGAGATCGCGGTTTCCGGGAGGCGCCCGAAGTCTGGCGGTCACATCCCGGCGCCGGGCACCGCGCTGCCACCCGCAGGGCCGCCGGCGAGGACGCGGTGGCGCGCGGCGCCGGCTCCTCCTCCTCGTCCCGGCGCGCGGCGGCGGGGAGCGGCGGGCTCGGCCCGGGCGCCGGGCTGCGGAGCCCATGAGCGGCGGCGGCTGAGGCCCGGCCGGCCTGTGCCCGGCGTCCGGCGCGGGCCCCGCGGTGCCATGGGGGCGGCCTGACCGCGGCGCGGGCAGCGAGGCTGCGAGTCGGGCGGCGCTCCGTGCGCCCTGCGCGCCGCGGGCCATGGCCATCGAGCGGCGGCGCGAGGCGGCGGGCGGAGGGCCCGGGCGGCAGCCGCCCGCGGCCGAGGAGAACGGCTCCCTGCCGCCCGGGGACGCGGCCGCCTCGGCGCCCCTCGGGGCGCGCGCGGAGATCCAGCCGCTGCCCCCGCTGCCTCCCGGCGGTGGCGGCGCGCACTCGGGCTGCTGCGCGCCCGCGGCCGCCCCGAGCCTCCTGTTGCTGGACTACGACGGGTCGGTGCTGCCCTTCCTCGGGGGCCTGGGCGGGGGCTACCAGCGGACCCTCGTGCTGCTCACCTGGATCCCGGCGCTGTTCATCGGCTTCAGTCAGTTCTCGGACTCCTTCCTCCTGGACCAGCCCAACTTCTGGTGCCGCGGGGCGGGCAAAGGCTCCGAGCTGGCGGGGGCCACCGTGACCGGCCGGTGGGGTGACCTGGGCAACTGGACCAGCCCCCCGACCACCCCCTTCTCCACTGCCGCCTGGGGGGCTGCAGGCAACGGAAGCAACAGCAGCGGCGTGGACGGGGGCGACATGCCACCCCTCTCGTCCCCTCCGGACAAGGGGGACAACGCCTCCAACTGTGACTGCCACGCGTGGGACTACGGCATCCGCACCGGCCTTGTCCAGAACGTGGTCAGCAAGGTGAGGGCAGCGAGCACCCCTGTCCTTCCCGGGAGCCCTGTTCCCCGCTCTGTCGCCTCTACCCTCCCTCCCGCCCTCTCCTGCAAACCCAGGTTCCTGCAGAACCAGAGGGGGACCCGGAGTCCCCTGAGTGGCTCTAGTCTGTGTGTACGTGCGTCCCATCCCGCGTTGATCCCGTCCCCTTCTCTCCCGCAATCCGATGGGCTCACTCGGGCTGGAGCCGTGACGCTGCATCCCGCCTCCGAGGGGGCACCTTAGCTGTCCTCATCCACACTCCAACTCCTGTCCCGGTGCCTCCTGAAAAGCGCGTCCCTCCCCCGTCCCGCTAGTGTCGCCCCAGGCAGGCAGGGCTGGCCCACCCGGAAGGTGAGGCCCTGGCCCGTCACCAGCCAACCCTGGCGGACTCACCTCGCTCAAGGTCTGCCGGCTAAAGCCAGGATCCTGGCTGTGTTCTCCCCGGCTAGCTGTCCCCACGGCTCCCACAAAGAGGTATCTATCCATGAAAAACAGCGGCCTGCGCCCACGTTCCTCTTCCTGGCCGACCTCAGCCACCCCACACTGACTTTGGACGGAGACGAAAGCCCACTGAAGAATAGAAGTTACAGCCAGAGGGCAAAGAGCTCTTAAAAATTCCCTTCCACCTGCCCCAGCCCTCCCGGCCCCACCACGGTCAGTCCTCTCCCAACACTGCTGGGTTCGCCACCCATGTGCCCTTCCCACCAGTGTTTCCTCGGGACTTTAGTAAACAGGCTAGGATAGAGGAAGGACGTGGGGCTGTCCAGGGCCACGGCCATTCCTGCGCAGTGGCAGCCTTGGCCCGAGGCACTGAGTCCCGGGGGCCAGCTGTGCCCGGGCGTCCACTTTGCCCTCTGAGCCCGGAAGGCTCCTTTGCAGGGCTCTCCCATCCATCCCCGTGCTGCGGCAGGAGTGTTGGCGAGAGGCGCAGGTCGGCCTCGGAACGCAGGCCGTGCTGCCGAACCCTGTCCTCGCCCTCGGTGTCTCCGCTGCTCCGACTTCCTGCACGCGGGAGGGCGGTACGCCAGCTCGTCAAGTGATTTGTGAACCGACTTTTGTAGGTTTTTTTTTTTTTTTGCCCCTTCTGTAATTTTAAATAATGCAGAAGGAAATGTAGACACCCCCACCCCCCACCCGCACCCCGACTCCTGGGCTGCGCAGGGCAGCTGTGAATGCTTTGTCTCCGTGTGAGAACGGAATCGGCAGCCGGTCGTGGTCCGTGTGCAGGCAGCGCCCCTCCCCCACGCGTGTTAGTAAACAGCTGTGGCTCACGGATGTGTAAGACGAAACTCTTACATCATCGCCACCATTGTGTTATCTTGTACCAACCTGGCCGGCAGTGCCGCGGCGTCCTGTGGGAACCCTCTCGCTTCGCCAGCCCGGCTGCTCTGCGGGGTCACGGGAGACACCCTTCCCGCTGGGCCCCCCTCGCCCCCACGGCCTCTCCTTTCCCAAGGTGGCCCCGTGACTGATTCCTATTCGTGGGGGGCAGGAATCTCTTTTCTTTCTTTCTTTCTTTCTTTCTTTCTTTTTTTCTTTCTTTCTTTCCTTTTTGCTTAGCAGCATACAGAAATTCAGAACAATGCCTAGGTCGCGGTGTGTCTCTGTCACACTCAGAATCTGGCAACGTTGTCAAGTATTTTAAGCACCTTCCTGGAGCAGAGAGAGAAGGATGGATGGAAGGAGTGTGTAGAGAGCGCTTTGTCCTGGGGTCACCAAAGGAGCGATTTGGAAGTGAGGAGGAGGGAGAGTGTTAGCTCTGCCGTGGGCACCAGAGACGGCTACTCATCCTCTACCGGGCGTTGTGGGAAAGGAGAGCACAAATAGTTCTTGAAAGCAGACTCTGTTGCAAAGCCGGAGGCGCCCAGGAGGGTCTCAGGCAGCGCTGATGTGTGTGGGTGCCCTGGCATTGTTTGACAGCAAGCAGGGGCTGCCTGCGTGGGGGCGCAGGCCTGGAGCAGTAATGAGGGGTGCGTTTGCTTGGGAAGACTAGAAAGGGCCTATTGATTTCCGCGGACAAATATGGATCTAAATAAAGGACTGTCCTTCCACAGGGTTCTGCAGCAAATGCTTTAAAGAGCTTTTCAAGCACGTCCGGGCGCTTTTTCCCCTGCCGGCGGTGTGCCCAGGGTCCTGTGTCAGGCGCTGGGATGTGGGAGGGATTCTGGGATGGATGCGGGAGTTGCGGGGATCAGGTGCCTGGCAGCCTTGTTGGCAGAACGAGGCAGAAGTGGGGGAAGGTTTTGCCTCTGTTGCTGGGTAGGAGTTCAGGCTCAGAGAAGGTGTGTTTGTCCCCTCGTCCCTCTCTGCTCCCTGCCGTTGTCCCTTGCACATGAGCTGCAGGCAGCGCCCGTATCACTCGGCCCAGATCTGTCGGTGGGGGACAGGACGCAGCATAGGCTGCGGTACGCCCTTATCTGTCCCTAGGCCTTGGGTGGGGATGGGGAGATGGAAGGTGTGCTGTCAGGTCCGTGCCCGCCCTCGGGCTCCTTAGCTGTCCGCAGCACCCACACACCTGAAACCGCCATGCCAGTGGGGAGCCCCGGCCGCCACAGGGAGAGGACCTCTGTCTCCTCCTGGCTCGCAGCGCTGAGCCCCCGGCCTGAGCCCTCGCGCCCATGGGGCGCTCCCCTACCCCCGTGCCGTCGCTGGCTGCTCTTCCTCGCAGAAAGTCATGTGTTTTCCGTGAGCGAAACTCAATTCCTCTCACGCCTGTGTGTGCCGCTCACTCTTCGGAGTGACTGGGCTTTTCCTTCATAGACTGTGTTCTTAATAGTTTCTTTCTCAACTGAAAAACGTCCCCTACTTCACCCACTCAGTGCATAACAACATCAGCCGTGCCGATTGCTGGGCTGTGTCTCCTAAGCGCAGCCTCAAAACACGAGTCAGGGCGGGGGTTATAGTTTGACGGCGCCACCGCGTCTGTCTGGCAAGCGTGAGGTCCTGGGTTCGATTCCTGGGATAGGTGCATGGACGCCTTGCCTCCCCTGACAGAACCTGCCGTCATCAATGCCGCAGGGCTTTTTGGAGATGCCCCATGCTCCTGGTCACCAAGCCCCCCGTGTCGTTTTCATGGACCCACGTGAAACAGGTTTCTCTGCCTAGGTGCGTGTCGCATGCCGCTTGACATGGGTTTCATCTTAGTCGTCTTGGGAAGTAAGTTTCTCTTACTGGAATCTTTTCATTTTCATTTTTTCCCCCTTAGTCTTTGATTTTTGTTATCTGTACCAGAATTTGCACCACAAAACCTACCCTGCCTTCAAAATAACTAATAATGACAATAATAATGCCCTCTTTCTTTGGTGCAGCCTTTTATAGCTTTCAAAACATTTTATCATGAATCATTGCCTTTGATTAAGAATCATCACCCAGTGTCGGTCTGAGCACAGGGCTGTATCATCACGGGTCGTGAACCAGCAAGCACACGTTTGAGTGGGCCAGGTGCTCAGCGCAGGAGCCTGCCGTCGGCTTCCTCATGACTCCCTGCGCTCTGCGGGCGGTCTCTCCACCTCCGGAAGGTGCCGTCCCACCTTCCGTGCAGAACCGGCCCCCTGCCCCCGTCACGCAGAAAGGAGGTTTTGTGGATCTGAGGACCAGTGGGTCTGGCTTCCAGTCATTTGGCTTCTTTCTCCCACTCCAGCTAGGGTTCCCAATCTCACATATTTCTGAGAGTTTCACTTTTTAAGAAGTTTAAAAGCAACACCATCGATTTAAATATGCTGCTCTTAATAATCTGCGTAGTTTATCCTGTAGGGTTCAGAGTAAGTCCTTGTCGGTTTCTGATATTCATATTATCTTGAATAATCTCTAGGATTTTGCCAGTAATCAGTGCCAACTAACCTGCCCAAGGCCCATTTCATTTCTATATTGGAAGTTTAGATTGTTTTTTCGTCTCCAATCTTCTGGTTTTTCTTCTATTCTCATGAGGTTGCCAAGCTTTCTGACCTTTATCCTGAAAGTTGTTTAATATGCTGAGAAGTAATTTGTATCCTTTTTTCTAGCAGTTATTTAAAGTGACTTCAGTACAATTTAATTAAGACTAGAAATAATTACTATCATTGCAATGGTAATATTTTTAAAAATAGCCCACAATTCTATTATCCTAGCCTAATAACTAATTTTCAGTTTTGAAATTTCTGTACACATGCTCATATTTTTATATTTTCAATCAAAGTGTTCATTTAATGTAATCTGCCATGAATCTACACCACTTCAAAAACATTTGTTCGAGTTCTCAGAAATATTTTCAATCTTTCATATTCTGTGGATTTACTAAATAGTTTCTTGAAGCCTTTTCCTAATACTGGCCTGACTGCCACTAGATTGCTTTGTCTGATGTATGTAACGCTACAGTGGACATCTTCATGTGCGTCTCTTTTTACGATTTTTTTTATTTTTTTATTTTTTTTAGTACCGGAGATTGAACTCACAACCTTGCACCTGCCATGCCAGGCAGGCGCTTAAGCCACTGAGCTAAATCCCCGGAATGTGTGTCTCAACAAAAAAAATTACTGCAGCAGATAATGCATGTATGTGGTACAGAATGCATGGGGTGAACGGGCATTGCTCACTCTTTCTGCTCCCATTTCCCTCTTTAGAAGCAACTATGGTCACCAGTTTCTTAGGTGCACTTGCCAAAATATTTTATTTTCATTAATGTGTTTTCTTTTTACAAACAGTGGCATACTGCGTACATTATTCTTTGCTTTTTTCACTTATGACAGAAAGGGATGCATGTCAATATATAGAGAATGCCTCCTCCTTTTTATGACTGCATAGTATTCCACAGTCTGGGCTATCATCTGTTTAGCTTGTCTTCTACTAAGGAAACAATATGGTTATTTCTAGTCTTTGCCGTTATATATAATCTATGTTAATATATAACCGATATGCTTATGTATAATAGGTATGCATGCATATATATACAAATACATATATTTACTTATAGTGTAATAAAATTGTGGCATACATGAACATTTGTGCATGTGCAAAAGTTCTTAGAAGTGGGAGGACCAATATAGTCTGCGCTTTCATCCTGATAGATGTTCTGCAGGCATTCTCTATAGCAATGTGTGCTTTTTAGCAGCTTACACTTCTCAGCAGTGATGTGTGTGGTCCTCCTGCTCCCTGGATCTTCCTGGACCCGGGAAGTCACCAGGCTTTCCCAGTCTGATATGTGGGAAATTAAGCTCGGTTACTTTTCTGATTTGTGCTTCTCTTATTACGAGGGTTAAACCATGTTGCCAATTTTGAGCTTTTGGCATTTCCTTTTCTTTGTGTTGTCTCTTCATGCCTCTCCTGTGTGTGTGTGTGTGTAGTATTCATTATAGAAGCACTGAATACTTACAGTAAATGAATCATTTTGGGTGTTTGCTGCTCGTCTTTGGATTTTGCTTATGGTGTTTATGTTTTACAGAAACATTTGGTTTGGATAGGGTCAAGTGAATTCATGTTTTTTTTTTTCTGGTTTCCGGATTTTATGTTAGATTTAGGGCTTCCGTACTCCCGGATATTAGGGTGAAAAAACGTTCCATGCTTTTCTTCTGATCTTTACGACCTCATTATCTCTTTGTTTCGGTGTGGCAGGTTTGTGCTTTGCTTCTGTTGAACTCTGAGGATAAAGTGCTGGAGAGCGGTCTCACCGGTGCTGCCCCAAACAGCGTCGCAAACATTGAACTCAGCAGCGACCCCGTAACACCGAGGTCGGGCACCGAGCAGCTGCACCACTTCTCTCGCCTCCTTTTGGGTACAGCGCTCTTTGCGGGCTGTGGGCCCTGCCTTCCCTCTTTGTCTTCTTATTTTAAGCCTTATTGGTTGTTGTTACTGTCGTTGCTGGAACTGCCTGCTTTAAAACTCTTGCTATTAGCATTTTTTGCAAGTTGCCTTTCATCTGGCTTTTAATGCAAGGGATGGGACGGCTGAGTCAAAAGTCGCCCTTTAAGCACACGCTGGGCTCTCTGAACGGTAGTCCGGGCGCGGCGGGGTCAGTGGCTGCTGTGGGCTCTGAGCCTCTGCACATCTGGGTGCAGCGCGTGCAGGGTGAGCTCGGCCTCGCACCTGGGACCGGGCCGCCTGGGGGCCTTTGCACCTCAGCGGTTGGCAAACGCGAAGGGAGCCATTTGCTGAGCGTTCGTCGTCACACCGGTGAGCGTCACCTGCGCTGCTCCTCTCTGACTTCGTCTCCCCGTCATTTCTTCTCTCCCTCTTTCCTCTCTCGGATCTCTGTGTGAGCTGGGCACTGTGCTGTGTGTTGGGCAGATAATGATAAGAGAAAATGGGCAACTAAGTTTCCACGGACCTTGCAGTATAACGAGGGACACCACGCCTAAGTGACCCGGTGATAATCTTCTCATTACAAACTGAGTTAAGAAAGGGAAATGAGAGGCCAGAATTAAACAATAAAAAACAATCCAGGACAGACTGGAGTGCGTGCCGAACGAACTCCACATTGCAGGTTGGGTGTGGTGGGCGGGGAAGGCAAACACAAGGCTGTATGTGTGCTTTCCATGGAGCAAAAAGCATTTGCAAGGGCCCTGTGGCACGGGAACCCATGATAGCAGTTGACGAGGGGATGCGGAAAGAGAGTGGCTTATCAGCCCTGCAAAGAGCTCTTTCCCTAACTTCAGGGCCAGGTGAAGCCACCGAGGAGTAGTGAGCAGAGTGGGCGCTAGGACGTGGTGAGAATTATTAGTTCTGAAAAGATCCGGGCAGCGGCAGTATGAACACGGGGTGGGCTGGGGTGCACTGAGTGGACGGGGGATCAGCGAGGCCTGCGCGGGGTGCCAGTTTTGTACACGGGAGTGGCGGTACAGGCGGACGCTCTGGGGGATGTGCGCTCAGCCTGCCACGGTGTGAAGGGGGGTGTGCCTGAAGGTAGCGACACTGGCGGGGGCCTGGGCCCGAGCACTGCGCCTGTCCTGGAAGTCTCGGAGGTCTGCAGCCCCAGGAGGCAGACAGGCAGCCCCGCAAGCCTCCTCCGGGCCAGCGTCCGGGAACCCAGCCTGTCTGCTCTCGCAGGGAGCAAGAAGTCAGCGCCGGGGGCTTCAGACCTGGACTCCACTGTGAGCAGCTCGGGGCCAAGCAAGGCGGCCCGGAACCTGTACCCCAGGCTCTGATGGGGGAGCACCCTAGTTCTTGGGAGCCTTCACACATGTGCTTTCGCCCTCCTGTTCCGAGAGAGGCGCTGATGAAATCCCACAAGGCTGGGAGGTCTGCGTATGGGTGACACAAGGCTGGAGTGACTTCTGCTCCACCCGTGTCCCCTTTACTAAGCAGTGTCCTGGGGGAGATGCGCCTCGGTATTATCTTCTCCTCCATGGCCTTAGGTTTACAGACCACTGAGCTGAGCGTCACTGACTTGTCCCGAGCCACCAGGCTGCCAGAGTTCAAGTCCAGTTCTTTTTTTTTCTTTTGTCTTTTTGAGGAAGGGTCTTGCTATGCAGTTCAGGCTGGCCTTGAGCTCATTTTGTAGCCCAGGCTGGTTTTGAACTTGCAACGATCCTCCTGCTCAGCCTCCCGAGTGCTGGGATTATAGGTGTGTGCTACCACACCCGCCTTTTGAGTCCAGTTCTCATCACGCTGTGTCCCAGAGGCCACCAGCGCGACAGGGCTCGGAATGCGTGGTCCAGAGTAGATACCTGGTTTACAGACGGTTGGAGTGTGGTTATTCCTGGGCTGTGGGTGGGCAGGTTTCTGTAAACCTCCTCTCCGGGAAGATTAATCTCTGTGCCTCCTGCCTGTTTAGCCCCCTCACCTGGCCTCCTGCCTCATCTTTTGGGGGGCACAGGAAGGTTAAGGCAGGGTCTCTGTGTGTAGTTCAGGTTGGCCTTGAACTCGCAGTGATCTTCCAGACTCGGCCTCCAACGTGCTGGGATTGCAGGCCTGCGCCACCACGCCTGGCCACCTCGCTGCCCTTAAAACCATGGGTCCCAGAGACTCTGACC